>VDFB02193867.1:536309787-536411273 GCA_007258455.2 Sequoia sempervirens | reverse complement strand
AACACCGTGATGCTTAGAAACTTTTCGTCTGATCCTATGGGATCATGTTGGGCCCCTCTACAATAACCTCTCATTTTTCATTATCTTAGAGTGGTTTTCCAGTAGTCTCCAGTTTTCAGTTGATGGAAAAAGTGTCAAATGGAAGCAGTGGAAAGTTGCAAAGTGGTGCAATTTTCGTTCTGCAACTCATGTGACCAAATAGACTGTTCTAACGCATCTGAATAGGCATGTTTTACGCTAGGCATGGTCCTCTTTTGCACCCAAACACGCGGAATCGCTCTGAGCTACGTTCAACTAGATCGATCCCTTAAGGGTCCAAAGGGAAAAATGCCGACAAACTTCAGCATGAGGTTACTCGGACATCATGATGCTTAGAAACTTATCGTTTGATCCTATGGGATTTTGTTGGGCCCCTCTACAATAACCTCTCTCGGTAATTGTTATCTCGCAGTGGTTTTCCCGTAGTCTCCAGTTTTCAGTTGATGGAAAAAGTGTCAAATGGAAGCAGTGGAAAGTTGCAAAGTGGTGCAATTTTCGTTTTGCAACTCGTGTGACCAAACAGGCTATTCTAATGCGTCTGAATAGGTATTTTTACGCTAGGCATGGTCCTTTTTTGCACCCAAACATGCGGAATCTCTTCGAGCTACGTTCAACCGGATCGATCCCTTAAGGGTCCAAAGCGAAAAATGCCTGCAAACGTTAGCATGAGGTTAGTCAGACACCGTGATGCTTAGAAACTTCCCATCTAATCCTATGGGATCGCGTTGGGCCCCTCTACAATAACCTCTCTTGATTTTTGTTATCTCATAGTGGTTTTCCCGTAGTCTCTAGTTTTCAGTTGATGGAAAAAGTGTCAAATGGAAGCAGTGGAAAGTTGCAAAGTGGTGCAATTTTCGTTCTACAACTCATGTGACCAAACGGATTGTTCCAACGCATCTGAATATGAATTTTTATGCTAAGCATGGTCCTCTTTTGCACCCAAACACGCGGAATCGCTTCGAGTTACGTTGAACCGGATTGATCCCTTAAGGGTCCAAAGGGAAAAATGCATGAAAAATTTAGCATGAGGTTACTCAGACACCGTGATGCTTAGAAACTTCTCGTCTGATCCTATGGGATTGTGTTGGTCCCCTCTACAATAACCTCTCTCGGTTTTCATTATCTTGGATTGGTTTTCCCGTAGTCTCCAATTTTCAAATGATGGAAAAAGTGTCAAATGGAAGCAGTGGAAAGTTGCAAAGTGGTGCAATTTTTGTTATGCAACTCGTGTGACCAAACGGATTGTTCCAATGCATCTAAATAGGCATGTTTACGCTATGCATGGTCCTCTTTCGCACCCAAACATGTGGAATATAGATTTGTGGAAGGATGAATGATGAATGATAAGAGAATTTGAGTGGATGAAAAGTAGATTTCTGATGAAATGTTGAAATTTTGTTTGATCTTCTCCAAGATGAGTTTGGGACAAGAGTCCCTTGAGTTTTTGATTGGTTTGGAAATCTTTGTATTGCATCATCTTGTTGCTTACTATTATGCTATGATAGAGTTTTTCTAAGCATCCATAGCTTGTTCGAAAGCACCTATTTTAGGCTTTTAGCCATAGAAGCAAGGCAATGAACTATTTGGCTAAATGCTTTGATAGACATGTATGAAAAATGTGTTAGCATAGACAAGGTAGTGAGCTCTTTGAAAAAATGCCTCAAAGAAATGTGGTTTCATGGTGATGGAATGGCATGAAGAATGCCATGACAAGCAAATTGCTATGGATTGTCATGGCATTCCATCACCATTGAGACCACATTTCTTTGAGGCTTTTTTTCAAACAGTTTGTTGCCTTTTCTATGCTATAGCTTATTAGTATGCTTTGATAGATTTTTTCCACAAGCATCCATAGCTTTTTTGGAAGCACCTATTTTAGGATTTTAGCCATAGCAACAAGGAAGTGAACTATTTGATAAAATGCTTTGGTAAACATAATATGATAAATGTAGTAGCATAGACAAGGCAGCGAACTATTTGAAAAAATGCCTCAAAGAAATGTGGTCTCATGGTGATGGAATGCTGACAATCCTAACAATTTGCTTGTCATGGCATTCCACCACCATGAAGACCCATTCTTTGAGCAACCCTAACCGGTCATTCCCTTGTCTATGCTATTCTACTATTATGCAGATTTTTTCTAAAAGCATCCATAAGCGTTTACAGCTTTGTTTTAGGCTTTTTTAGCCATAGCAGCAAGGCAATGAACTATTTTGATAAAATGCTTTTGATAGACATGTATGAAAAATGTGTTAGCATAGACAAGGCGATGAAACTCTTTTGAGAAAAATGCCTCAAAATGTGGTTTTCATGGTGATGGAATAGCATGGCGAATGCCATGACAAAGAAAATTGCTATGGATTGTCATGGCATTCCATCACCATTAGAACCGTGCTGAGCTTTCAAGCAGTTCATTGCCTTTCTCACTATTATATCGGTAATAACATTGATTGCTTACAAGCATCCATAGCTTTTTGGAAAGCACCTATTTTAGGCTTTTAGCCATAGCAACAGAGAGCCCGAACTGTTTGATAAATCACTTTGGTAAACATGTATGATAAATGTAGTAGCATGAGCAAGGGCGGCAACTTCTTTGAAAAAATGCCTCAAAAGAAATTTGGTCTCATGAGTGGAATGCCATGACAATCCCCTGACTCTTGCTTGTCATGGCATTCACCATCATGGAACCACATTGCTGATTTTCAAACAATTCATTCCATTGTCTATGCTATTGCTTACTATTATGCTATGATAGATTTTTTCTAAGCATCCATAGCTTGTTCGAAAGCACCTGTTTTAGGCTTTTAGCCATAGCGGCAAGGCAATGAACTGTTTGATAAAATGCTTTGATAGACATGCATGAAAAATGTGTTAGCATAGACAAGGCAGTGAACTCTTTGAAAAAATGCCTCAAAGAAATGAGGTCTCATGGTGAAGCCAATGGCATGGCGGAGAAATGCCATGACAACAAGTGCTATGGATTGTCATGGCATTCCATCACCATTGAGACCACATTTCTTTGAACTAAACAATTATGCCTTTTCTATGCTATTGCTCGATAGTATCTTTGATAGATTTTTTCCAAGCATCCATAGCTTTTTGGAGGCTTGCCACCTATTTTAGGCTTTAGCCATAGCAACAAGAAGCGAGCGGTTGATAAAATGATTTGGTAAAAATGTATGATAAATGTAGTAGTGTAGACAAGGTAGCAAATTGTTTGAAAAAATGCCTCAAAGAAATGTGGTCTCATGGTGATGGAATGCCATGACAATCCACAACAATTTGCTTTTCATGGCATTCCACCACCATGAGACCACATTTCTTTGAGGCATTTTTTTCAAACAGTTCATTCCCTTGTCTATGCTATTGCTTACTATTATTCTATGATAGATTTTTTCTAAGCATCCATAACTTTTTTTCGAAAGCACCTATTTTAGGCTTTTAGCCATAGCAGCAAGGCAATGAGCGGATTTATTTCATCTTTGATAGACATGTATGAAAAATGTGTTAATAGACAAAGTGATGAACTCTTTGAAAAAATGCCTCAAAGAAATGAGGTCGCATGGTGATGGAATGCCATGACAATCAAAACATTTGATTGTCATGGCATTCCATTAGGTCATGAGACCTCATTTCTTTGAGGCATTTTTTCAAAGAGTTCACTGCCTTGTCTATGATATTGCTTACTATTATGCTTTTGATAGATTTTTTCCAAGCATCCATGGCTTGTTCGAAAGAACTTGTTTTAGGCTTTTAGCCATAGCATGAGCAACACTTGAACTATTTGACAAAATGCTTTGGTAGACATGTATGAAAAATGTGGTAGTATAGACAAGGTAGTGAACTGTTTGAAAAAATGCCTCAAAGAAATGTGGTCTCATAGAATGCCATGACAACCAAATGCAATTGGCAACTACTCCTAGTTAGTAGTTATGCAATGTGAAGTAATTGCATAACTGCTGAGGTTGAATTTGTAAAAACTATATTGTAATTGAAATTTTGTCATCTATCGGCATCTAGTTATTAGTTATGAAATGTGAAGCAATGCTTTCAGTTTGAAAGATGTGCAATGCAATGTAATCAACGTTATGAATATAAACTACAAAAACCTATTTTTTACTAAGTTACTGGTTCAGTTTTGGGTTCAGGATCGGGTTCGAGAACCCAGTTAAGCTAGTCCGGGGAAAAAAATTTTGGGAGTTAGGTTCATTTTAGGTTCCGATTAATACAAAAACATATAAAAATCAGAAATATATACATATTTGCAACAATAATAAAGTTCAGAATACACCACCATATTAATAGTCAAATAACATAGCAAAAATACACCGCCACTTTCATAGTGAAATATTAAAATATTAGTGATCTACTCGAATGTCATGATACAAAATTATAAATTAAAGTTCAAACATAAAAATGTCAAGCATTTACAATCAGCCATTATTTCAATCATTGATCAATCTAAAAAGTGTGAACATTTTTCTGTGTGGAAGGAAAACAAGAAAACAGTGTTACATAATTATTTACATTGTGAAAGAGCCAAAACTTTTTTCTTGTAGATCGTAGAAGAATCTCAGTGATTTTTTAGGTGTCCTTGCCTTGGAACAGAACTATCTTGAGCCATGAATGATTGACTAGGAAATGTGAGAAAGAAATAAGATAAATCACATGCAACTTGTTGCAATTTCTTTCCTTGGGAAAAAGGGTAAAGTTTGCTTTTCAGGGAGAATCTCCTTTAGAGTTTGAACACAGTGATAATTTTCAAGATAGACTTAGCCAAATATGTCATCTAGGTTTGAAGCTTTTAGGTAAAATGTTTGCTTCTTAAAATGTTGTTCAAAATTCAAGATGCAGGCTCTCCTCCCTTGGGGAAGAGAAGGCCTATCAAACCTAACACTCTTATGCAACACTTCTTAAGTTCTTTTTGATGCAATATTAGATGCGAAGTTTCAAAATAGGCATGGTTATATAGATTCTCATCTCACGACTATCATTGCATCAAATTAAGAATTTTCAATCCTTTATGGTCTAGACAAGAGAAGTATGGAGTAGTGTTCCAATGCTAAAGTATTATTGTGAATCTCTTTGCTATAAGTGGTTCAAAAATGAGGAATTTGTCTTCTGCACCAAATGAAAAATATTCACAATATGTGCTAGGAAGCAATAAGTCCATAAGATCAAGTATGCAAGAACTTAGAATTGCAAGATTGGCTTACTTTTGACTTCCAAACACATAAATTTTCACACTTTTCGATGTTCACACATAAGTCAAAAAATATATGTGCGTAAGTTGTAAAGTATACACTTGAATACATGTAACTCATATCTATTGAACCATGAATTTATAATTTGCAAATATGGACACCATCGATAAAAAGATTTGTATTAAGAAAATAGCCATGTACGCATACATCAATATATGTGGATATAAGTATAAAATATAGTTACAAAATAGCCATATAGGCTTACAAGAATGCCATATAGGCATACAATGTCAAATATATCCAATACAAAATATGTACAAAATTGCCATGTAGGCATGCAACAAAGGGCTCTGTGCATTCAAAATTCATTTCTCTCCATGCTCTGGTTCAAATACAATTTTCTTTCCCTTTGCTGGGCAATCCGATGGTGATAAGTCTGTCACCCATTTCTGCTGTGCTCGAGGAGTGCTCCTATTGCTCCTCCTAGTGTTTAGCTTCTGGTGAAGTTTCAACTGTTACAATAAGAAGTAAAGACATTAATCTATAGAAATTACATTATAAAAATTAATATATTTAACAAAATAATCACTTACGGCCATCTCACGATCACTCTCCTTGATGGAAATATTTGCACACCGATGCTTAGGCGTGCTCAAGCCCTGTATAAACCATCCAAATAGGAATTAAACTATGAATCAATAATGGATTGATTTTTCACTAGAACTAGTTCATCTATAACAATGAATGTAAATTTAAATTTAGTAATTTGCCTCATACCTCCCCTATCAGAGCCATCGAGGATTGTATAGCGGAGGAAACACCAATATCCATTGCCCTCATAACATTTGGCAGTGTTTCTGTCACCAACATCTGAAAATAAAACAACAAATTATTCAATCACAAAAAAGTTACAATAGTGATCCATGTGATGACTTATAATGTATGAGATCTAATGAAAAAAAAATTGAGTACAAGTATTAAATAGATATATTTTTTATTATTAGTTATCGAATTTGAAGTAATGCTTTGAGTTTGAATGATGTGTAATGCAACGTAAGGTCAACAATATGAATATAAACTACACAAATCAATTAAACTTAGAATTCATTACTTAAGTTCTCTTTAAATTCTATATTACCTCCGTGAATGTTTGATCAAATCTATTGGAACTCGGAGGTGTTTCCTTGAAACCTCCAACATTACCCTGTTCAATGTATCCAAAATCACATATTAAAATACCATTCGTAAAACAACGCTATTAACACATGTAATAAATTTATAATTGTTTACTAACTTTACATACCCCACCGATAGGTGTACTGCAAAAATAAGTAGGTGGATGACTAGTGTATCCAGTCTCTACACTGTGACCCTACAATTTTATTAAAATAATAAAACTAAATTAGTTAATCTTGCATTTCACAATCAAAATTTAATAAATTAAATTCAATGAACATGCTGAATTTTACCTGAGTGTCAATGCCATATGCATCATGCAAAATGTCAGTCGTCCTCTCCATCCCTGTAGATGCATACAGATCAGGCTGCGTAGTAGCATATGGATCCTGCGTAGCACCCTCTTGAGTTTTGGTAGGGTCATAAGAACAAGTCGCCCCACAAGATTGACACACATGGGTTCGAAGGCCACCACCTGAAGACTCCCCTAGATGGCACTGTACAATAGGGCTAGTGTGATGGATGACACTCCAGGTCAAAGTTGTGATCGCCTACAATGTCTCTATGTCAGCACTCTCTTTCACAATGGCAGGCATCACAATCTGCTCACGAGGCGGCCTAGCACGAGGTCGTCTCCCTTTCCACGTAGGATCCGACTGTGCATCGGGCCTATCCTGAGCTGACCCCCCACCTCTCCCCTGGAACTCCCTCATATCAAAATAATTTGGGATTTGGTTCAATTAAAACTCATTGTATAGTTTTGCTAAGAAAATATTAGGGGACTTCACAATTATTGCACGGTGGGTAATAAAAGACCATATACCATCTTTCCTTAAAAGCGGTTCTTAATCTCTTGGTGGTGGCACCAATGAATAGGAAACCTCTTTGCATTGAGGGTAAGATTTTGATTTGTTTAGGGTTAGTGAATAGAGAGCACAAATCACCTTTAGTAGTTTTAAATCTTTTACTTGTTAATATGATAATTTGTCTACATAATATGCCTTGGCTGTCTGCCTCCTATCTTGCCATCCAGATATTTGTTGGGTGATTGCATCTACATTTTTTAACATGTCTTTCAATGAATTTGCTAGAAGCATTCTTTCTGTGGTTGAAGCATTTGGATCACTCAACCTACTGATAAGATCCTCAAGTTGTTTTCTATTGTTCTTAATTTCACTCCTCAAATTTTCTTGAGTGCCAAGAGGGAATTGAGAGAATGGTGGGGGAGGTTGATTTTGTTGAGGATTTGTAGGATTTCCTATAGATTTAAAAAAAAACAATCAAATCTAACCTAAAACAAACAAAATTAATTTCAAACTAACAAATTCAAAGCAAATAGTAAACAATACTTACCTCCTGCATCTCTTTGTTGTCGTGGCACCATATTTGTAGACAAAATCTAACTGTTCTTGATGAAATTTGTAGAAGTCCCTCCTCCTATAATGTGAGCGCAAAAGTGAGGGTTTTTGGCCACGGGCAAAGCTGAGAAATAGTGAAAAGCAAATGATATACATTTCACTTTTTTTTTCTTTTAAAAGCACATAACACACTCACGTTATAATGCGAACACGTTATGTGTTTCCAGATTTTTTTCCCATTTGGCCACAAAAGTGCGACCAACTTCATGCACCCGCCCTAAAATATAATATATATTTTTTTAAATAAAGATTAAAAGATTATTATATATGTATATTTAAAGATCCATAGAATTATCTTTTTAACTATGAAATTAATATGATTAATTTCATTTATAGTTTTATGTTATCTTATCTTTTTAACAATTTTTTGGTATCCTACCCCAATCTAAATCCCAACCCTACTATTAACCCCAATCTTAAGCCTAACAATAACCCTAAGTGAACACTTATCCTAATTGAACCTTAACCCTGATTTAGCCCAAACCCTAACCTTAACCCTAACCCTAATTAAAATCTAGCCCTAATTGAACCCCAACCCTAACCTAAACCCTATTTGTTCCTAACCCTAGTATCTCACAAATACAGGATCGAGACCTTGCCAACTCTGGTAAACCTTATTGGATAGTGATAAAAGCTACCTTATCTTTCATTAAGGTAGAAAAATTTTGTTATACAACATGCCCCTTAAAAATTGGAGATAGGCACTGGAAAAAGAAGGTAAACACTAATGAAAATGGTCAATGGTATTGTGGAAGATGTGATAAAACTTTCCCTAATGTGATTATAAATATATACTTCAATGCAAAGTGGAAGACCATACTTCATTCACTTGGATTACAACTTTTGAAGAAGTGGCAGAAGAAATTATGGGTGTAACAACAAAAGAATTGAACATTTTAAAGCATGAAAAACAAGATGATGTTAAGTTTTCACACATTATACAAAAGGTCCTTTTCAACAGATACATATTTAAACTTCAAGTGAAAAAAGAGACTTATATACTTGAACAAAGGATTAAATGCACAGTCATAAAAACAACAAAGTTTGATTATTCATCTAAGAGCAAAGCTTTATTAGACTCAATTGCAAAGCTATAGGTTTCATAACATTCAAATGCTTGAATGTATATAATGTTAACAATGTATTCAAACATTTGAAAAAAAAAATAGTGGATATATCTAAGTTAGTTAATGACATTTTGTCATGATATAGTTCTTTGATGCTATCAATACTAAATTTAACGATTGATGAACATTTCTACTTTTAAATTTATTGTTCTTGGTTGATTGTTGTTATAGACAAGTTGGTATGATTTCAAATTTGAATGTGTACCCTTATATATGGGAATTGAGATAAACAATGACACAAACAATAATGAAATCAAATTCATTGCTTTCCAAATTCATATTCATGAAAATGTAAGCATTTTTCAAGCATGTCAATAGGCATCTTGATAAAGATAACTCTCGTGTTTACATATATTATTAATTAATATAGGTATGCTAGTTAATTAAATTATTAACTATATTTTATTTGTATTATATATTGAATTGTTCAAAGATGTAAAATCTTAATACTAAATATATAGGAAAATGGTTAAAAAATTACATATTTTTCAAAAAATAAAATATAGTGTGTAATTTAAAATACAAATTATATAATTCTTATAATATTTATATCATTATTTATTGAATATTTTATAGAATTTAAACTAAAAAATTAGCCTCCCCCTCTCACTCTCCCTCTCTCCCCCTCTCTACATATATCTCCCTCTTCCCCATCTTCTATCTCTCCCTCCTCTACATATCTCTCTCCCTTTCTCCCTCCCTCTCTCTATCTCTCCCCATCTCTCCTTGATCTCTTGCTCCCTCCCTATAGCCCTATCTATCTTCATATCTCAACCTATTTGTCCCTTTATCTTCCCATATATCTCTATATCTATGTCTTTCTCTTCCCATTTATCTATCTCTCCCTCTCTCTATCTCCCCCTATTTCTATCGATCCCTCTCTCTCTCTCTCTCTCTATATATATATATATATATATCCCCTCTATCTCCCTATCTCTCTATATATTTATTTCTCCCTTTATCTCTCTCTATATCTCTATCTATTTTTATCCCTTTTCCTCTCTCATTCTATATGCATCTCTACCTCTATCTATTAATTATAAATATTTTAAAATCAATTAAGTATTTCAATCTAAAATTTTAATATTTGACATTACAAATAAAATTAAACTAAATTCTAATTTTAAAATCCATAAAATATTTATTATCTATTTAGTTTTACTAATTATCTAATACAATTAAATTAAATTAAATTAAATATTCATTTTATATTAATTAAACATTTATTAATTAGAATTTTAGAATAAATTAAGAAATAAGATCTATATAAAATCAATTTTCTATGTTTTTTTTGTGTCCAAATCATTTCATTTTCTAAAATTATACTAAATTCTAGATATCATAATTAAACACAAAACTTTATTCTATTCTAATCCTAACCCCTTGTTAAATCCTAACCCTATTTGGACTCTAACCCTTACCCTAATTGAACACTAAATCTAATTGTAATTGACCACTAAGCATAATTGAATTCTACCCCTAACCCTAAACCCTAACCCTAACTAACTAACTAAACCCTAAAGCTAACTCTAATCAAACCCTAACCCAAACCTACTTAATTGATTCATAATCCCAACCCTAACCCAAACCCTAATTGAACTTTAAAACTAACCTTGAATTAAGTATTAACCCTAATTGAACATTTATTGGACTAGTCCTAATTGTACGGAACCCTAACTTTGAACTACAGTTGAACTCTAATCCTAACCCTAACACTAATTCTTATCCTAATTGAACCTTAACCCCAACCCTAACCTTAACCTTGACCCTATTTGAACTCTTATTGAATTCATAACCTTAATTAAACCCCAACCTCATCCTCAATCCTAACCCAAATTGAACATTCATTGAACCCTAAACCTAAACCTAAGTGAACACTAATCCTAATTGAACTCTAACCTTTTAGTTGAAAATATTAAAGTGCCTTAGATTTCCCTATTCATCGTCATTTATCATTCAATTCCTAATAGAACTCCAAAAATTAATACTTTTATAATGTTTAATACATACCTAATATTAAGGGTTTAGAGTTTAAGGGTTAAGGGTTTAGGGTTAAGGGGAGAGAGATAGAGGGAGTGAGTGAGTGACCCATTTACATATTATTCTTTTATTCTTCATCAATTAAATATTTAGTTACCCATTTACCGTTAGCAGAAATGACCCAAGAATTTAATATAATGAACTACTCATATAATACCTTGCATTATGGAGCTCAATTCTCTAATATATTACTACTTATCAAATCCTTTGTAAATAATTGTAAACTTATGACTCCATTTAAGCATTTAATTGATTTTCTTGAATTAAAGCAAAAACATAGACACACAATTGAACAAATTCTCAAAAGAAGAATGACAACATCATTAACATTTCATTCAAAATTCACTCAAATCCACATAAGGAGAGAAAATATATTAGAATTATACATTTATTCATGCTTATAAGTCATATCTACATACAATTTAAGATAATTTACATATATTCATCTAAAACTCAAAAAAGGCTATCTATTCTATTCTGTTCACTTGGGGTTTTAATAGCCAATGACACCACAGATATCACTTCCTCATCAGAGGACATATATCTTTCTACCCATATATTCAACTCAAAACCTAGCTATAGCTTTCATCAGTTCTCTCCCTACAAATGAGCCTCGAATTCCCTTTTATATGAGAAGGGAGCAACAAGCCTCGGGCTCAAATGTAATTTCACCACAAATTTTCATTTGAACAAAATCTCCATTGCATTTGACTTTCATTTCAAAAATTCCCACACGTTGAATCGGCAAAACATAGTGGCACATGAACTGGGGAAAGCTGAAAGAAAAGGGAACACAAATTGTCATCAAAATCCTCTTGTCACTATCCATGCAAAAAAACCAGGCAACCAAATTGCCACGAAGGCACCACAACAACTTCTTATTTACCCGCCACCCTGCCCTTACCAACACTCAGACCCTGGTATACACACCTGCTTCTAGTTGTTGTCCAATACGGTAGACCCTCAGCCTCCTCTTCTTTCTTGTCCTTGCCCAATATGGTTCTAGTCCGTCTGCTTGGGGTTTTAATAGCCAATGGCACCACATATATCATTTCCTCATCAGAGGGTAGACTGTGATTGAAGTGAGGTAAATACCGACAGTAGTCAGATTCGGTCTCGGTTACATCATCAGAAGTGTTGCTTGTAAGGTCAATGGGCGAGTGTTGGCATCTAGATAAGGAGCCATGCCCATACCTTATTTTCCTACCGACACTAGTAATAGAGCACACAACTGACTGCTTGCCTTTGTCATCTACCAATTGAGTAGCAACGTCCTGGAATTGCAACCTTCTACTGCATCTAGTGGGCACAAGCCTAGGCTTGTCAACCAAAGCACCTTCCTGAATAGCAAGTTTGAGCTTTAGTGAGCTCAAACGGACATACCTCCTTATTGACTTACTCATTTTCTCTTCTCAGACAAGCACTCAAACTTGATTAGACTCAACCCACAAAGTGCTCTAACTGCTACAAGAATGACACTATTAGCAGTTAATTCCTCTTGTATTTATTGTGCGAGGTAATGGCAACCTTCATCAATGCTTAGTAAAAATGCATGTGCAAACATGGCAATTTGGCGGCGTATGTACTGTCACTATTTAACTAGAGCTTCTTGAGAATCCAAAGATCACCCTTCATGATTTCCAACAACATCTTCACACAGATTAAGATCGACGTGACTACACAAGCAAGGAATAATTCATTAATGCTTCACCAGTTGCACGATAAAATCACCACCATGTGTCATTTTCCAGCTTTGAATAATGCCCGCTAATCTCCTAAAGAGTTGGCAGATCAAACAGTTTATCTCGGGCTAACTCGGTTTGACATCCAATGAAGCATCGTTCACCTTCCTCATGACCAATAACATTAATCCATCTTGGAAACAAACTACCATGTCGACAGGTCCTATGCACTTTGCAAACTGAACGACTGGAGCTATGCATCGCAATCTCGTTGACCTCGCGACTTTTAACCAACCTTTATCTTCCTCCTGCGAGCTAGCAGGGAACAACAGAGATTTACATTAGCTTTTGATCTTGGTTTTCAATCTAAAACCAAGGGTTATGAGCTCAATAGTGGATATTGGGCCCCACATTCCATACAAGACACACATCTACCTTTTGATGACCTCGTACCAAATAACAGGGTGACACCTTAGGTCTGCAAGTTGGCGGGGTATGATCGAGATCTTCTCCCATATCTTCAAATCTAAAAAACCTACACATTGCATGGTTAGTATTTAATGAAAGGCTTTGGCTAAGCCGTCAATGACATGACCACTAGGGTTAATGGCTTAGGCTTACATCACCGGATTAAAATTAAAACCCAACTTTGATTTTAATACTTTATTTCCTCTGTAGGGTTTTATTTCCAAAGTCTCGGTTGGCCTTGTGTTTCATCTTTTAAAAAACAACTTATGTTGTTGTTTGTCATCCACCTAGTAATGCCCACTTCTCCTTTTAATGAATGTTTTATTTTGCAAGGGTTGTTTTAGTGTTGCCATTGATCTATTTCCTGCAGATATCAACGATGCCAGCCATCCAGTGATCGGGAATTGAAGGATCGCAAAATCACGTGTGGGCGCCACATGTCCTATCCAGAGGATCAAATTTGCGCTATCACTAACCAACTGCAATTTGATCTGAGTCATTCCCCGCCATCCTACGATGGTGCTTGGGTTGATTATGAAATCATAGGCGGGCGCCACGTGTCTCATCTGATGAAGCCTAAAGAGTAAAGGAAACACTAGCAGGCTTTAAATGTATTAAGGGGCAGATTACTAAAGTGTTCTCAAGACACACATGTTCTAAATCGATGGATATGTTATAATCTCGCTGGAAAATTTGTTCGAAGGTTAACGACATGGCTGACGACTGTGTTAAAGGAACGAGATCATTGATGCTCAGGATCAACGGTTGCCCACCATCGCGCGATTAGAAGTTTCAAGATTGCAATATAGCGAGAAACCACCACATGGACTTCCTTCATAGTGTATGGTAAGGTGGGCCCCTTATCGTTGTGTTGGCAATTGTGTCAACTTGTTTTGAAGGTGGTCATCGATGATTTGATCAAGCTAAAGAATCAACGGCTTGAATTTAAATCTGCATCAAATATGGTTGGAGTCATTTGTGCAGCACAAAATTGAGCTTTAATGGCAGATGAGACACTTGCTAGCATAATTTGATCGACAATAAAATCATTTTTCTTGCTTGGTTTGTATCACAAAGTATTCAACTATTTCACGGAGCAGTTTCAAAGCTAAAGGTAGAATTAAGAGTTTCTGCAGCCATAATTTGGGAGTTTTGCGAACAAAGCTCTGAGTTTATTTTCTGTGCCTCCCTATCATTTTGCATTTGAATTTGGGAAAGGATTAGCTAGATGTGCTATGAGCTTGTTGATGAATGTGTTAGGGCTATAGTTTAATTATAGTCATGAGAAATTGCAGTGTTTTGTCCTGTAATTTTCTATCTCTAGTTAGTCCTAGCTATCTGAATTATAACATTGTAAAGAAGCCCTAGTTTGTCTGAGATGGCACCGCCCAAGCAACATTCTGGCCAGACTGAATATTTGAAATGAAACTTGTATGATGATTTCCTGAATCAATTCCCCTTATCAACAAATGATAGGAGGAAGGGATTGGTCCTAATGCGAGGGAAAATCTTGGGGGAAGGTTAGTGTATAATTGCTCCAACATTGTCAATGCTAGGGTTCCCCTCACTGGCTTGGAATTGTTCAGATTGTGGTACGGACAAAGGAATTTGCCTCACCCTTTTTCAAATGGATGGATGTATGATATGGGGAAGCTGGTGGTACCAAATGTATTCCCTGATGTAGACCTACTTAGGACAGTGGCTACAAGATACGACTTTGTTACACAGATAATCAAGGACAATGATGGAAAGGTTCTATTGAGCATTAACATAGAAGAGGTCCAACATATTTTTGACTTGAGTGAACTGAGCGAAGACTTGGTTCCTATCAACCTTGAGGAAATGAAGTAGGAGTATGCAAAGCTGAAATCTCTTTTTAGAGCAAGGTTGCTTCCACCTCATCTGGCTAAGGCAGGAGGTTCAAAATTTTATATCAACCCCAATGACCAGGAACCTTTCAAATTAAATTATTTTGCAAACCATTTCCTGGCCACTTTCTATTCTTTATGTCAGATTTTGGGTTTCAGTCCTGGTACGGTAATGCCCATTGCTTATATGTTCATGGGGGTGCAAATACAACATCCTAATTTCTCTATGACCTATGACTTCACTTCTTTCTTGGCTGAGAGGATGCATGAGGGGCTATCAAAGTTGCAAAACAATGATACCGTCACTCAATTCTTTTGGTATTCTATGCTAATGCATATGTTTTTGTTTAAGAATGCTGACTTTTTCTCTGAGAGTATGAAATTAAGGCAATCGGTTGATGGAGAAAGATTGTCAGTACAGATATGGGCTGAAGTTTTATCTTGTAATAAGGAAAGCGTTGGTTATGTGCAATTTGATAATTTTTTTGCTTCCAGATTAAAGGTTAGATTAATGGTGAATATACCTAGGATCCCTAAGGAATTACATGATTTTCTCAAGCCAAAGGAGAGGAAGCCAAAATTGAAAGTGTGATAGGTCGAATATATGTGTTAGAAAACAAGCAGCAAACAAAGTAATGCAAAATAACTCTAAACAACCTACACCTCAAGATTAGCCTAGTTGGATTCAACACAAGATAAAAACAACAAATGGAACTTTATACCTTGTCTCGAATCGATCCTTTGGTTGGCCCTTTGATCTTTGATGTGTATGCTCCTTGGATGCAAAAGATGCAAACTAGATGATGATATGAAGGTGGATGCAAGTGAGTGCAAGCATAAAAAATGGCTAAGTATGGATTCTAAGAAAAATTTGCAAGAATTTGGCTACAATGCATGATCTCCTTCAAAATGAGAGAAAAGAGGGGGTATTTATAGAGATTTTGGAAATCTCTAGGGAAATGAACGGTCAAGATTGAGCCACCAAGATCAAGATGTAGGGCTAAGGTGAGTTAAGAACTCACAAGCCCTCACATCTTGACATGTGGCATGTGAAGTGGCTCAAAAAGGTGAAGTGGACATGAGGTGGAAGGATAGGACATGACATGGAGAGGGTACATAGTACCTTGGGATTGGGACAAAATCTCCTCATAAAGGAGGTACTTGTCCCCATGTGGGTGAGAGGACATGTGGGGAATTAAAAATTCTCCAAATATTTTCATGGGGATGAGAGAAGGAATTTAAAATTCCCTTAAATGCATTGGGGGATTAAATGTGAATTAAAAATTCACATGGGGAATGGAGATGCCTTGTCCAAAAAGAAAATCATTTAATAGGGTTGACTCAATTAAGTGATTAAGGTTGTGCAAGCACTTGATTAGACTAATTAATGAAGATTAGAAGAGGGTTAGATTTCACATGTGACTTGATGTGACGAGTCAAAGATCACATGGGGAAGAGAAAAAGAAATTTAATATTCCTTGGAAGGATAAAAGGAATTAAAAATTCCTTGAGAGGTTGATTAGGCTAGTTAATGAAGGATTAGAGGAGGGTTAGGTGGGTAAGAGAGATTAGAGGCCAACTTGCAAAAGTTGGAGGATGTGACACATCCTAATCAATGATTAAGCATGTGCACATCCTAATGATGAGATTAGGAGAATAATTAGGCTTAGATAAAAATGATGGAGGATGTGACATAAAGGGAATATTTATTTAATTCATTTGATAAAAGGGGAAGGTATTTATTTATTTAACTAGATACCTTAGGGATTAGAAGAATTTTATATTAATTAAATAATAGTGATATTACTTAATTAATGTGGATAAGGGGATGTTTAGACAAAAGGGATAAATTTGGATAAATCAAGTGTCCAAATTTAGGTGTCTACAAAAGGTTTACCATAATTGGGGTGACATTATCCCATACCTAGTTAGCACTGTCTTGAGAGTATATGGTTTTCAGGGAGCCCCTCATATACTACCATACAATGTGCAACCAAGAGTGGGATTTGCAGAAGTTATGTGGTAGATATGTTGTATTCATGAGGACAACCTCACTAGAAGGGGTAAGGGAACATTTTTCCCAGATTATATAGTGGTGTTTGATTTTGTATTTTCAAAGGGAGGCTAGACGCATTTTAATCATTTCTTTAATGATTACCATTTGAGGTGTGCACCAAAGCAGCAGCATGATTATGAGGGTTTCTTTGCTCTTTTCAGATAAAGAATAAAAACTAAAAAATTTGTGCATGAGTTCAATTTTCCTGAAAACTTGATTAGAAATGAATTTGATTTGAATAGACAAGAGTTGAACAAGGAGAAATGGATAGCTTATGGTAAGCTACTAGATGTTGTGCACAAAATGGATCCAAAATATGATCCACTGTTGGAGTTCAGTCCCCACCATAATAAAATTGATTTTCTAATGGGAAACTTCAAGGAAATTATGGGCACATTGAGGACAAAAAGGTAAATTTAGAATTGAGTCTGGGTGTACAAGAGCAAGTTGCCAAACCAATTGAAACAAGGCCAGCATACCAGCCTCCAAAAAGGTGGCCCATTTACAAGAGGAAAAAGGATAGTAGCAGTGTTGAAGAGGAAGTGGATAGAAAAGGAAAATAGATTATGAAAGTGCCTCCACAACCAAGTCCAAAATTCAAAGTGCCTGGGGCAATCAAAATTATTGATTTAGAATCATCACTGGAAGATAATCCCTCATCACCACCATGTGAGCCAAGCCCTAAGAAGAAAATAATTGATCAACCACAAGAGGATCTGATGGATGAGATTATTGTTACTAATCAAGACATGGAAGTTGGTATGCATTCCCCTCCTAGGCCACTGAATTAGTTTTATCTGATATAGATATGAAAGGTAAAAGTGTACAAGATGCAAGAATGGAGGCATGCAAGGAGTTTATAGATGACAATACAGTTGTAAAAACTCTTGTATTCTTGCAATTGGTATGGAGGATGAATTTTGAAGAGTATCAAGATAAATGTAGTCATAGAAGAGAACTAAGGCCTGACAGGTCAGACCAGGAGAATGACGAGGAGGTAAAAGCTAAATTAATGGAAAAATTCAAGAAGATCACTCCTGAAGAAGGAAGAAAGCTGGTGAGTCAGGCTGGTGTATTAATTCTGCCTAAATGGGACATTGCAGATGCAGTAGCCTTTAATGCTATTATGAAGTCTAAGAATCCCTTTCAAGACTCTAAAGAAGAGGTCAAGGCAACATTGCAAAACTCTGCTTTTAGTGAGGAATATGAAACTCTGGCAATTTGGGCATTGGCCCCACAAGGGAGAAAACCAGATGTTTCTGATATTAATCCAAATTTCAAGGGAGGATTGATAATAAAGAGAGCTTCAGAGACCTCAACCACTGAGGCCACTAATTTGACTATGAATGTGGCCAAATTGGCCCAAAAGATTGCTGAAAGGGAGGAAGCTGAAAGGAAGAGCCTAATGGAAAAATATAACTTTTTGATTAAGGAGTACAACAAGATGCAGCAGAAAAATATTGAGTTACAAACTAAAGTGGAGAGGTTTAGGTATAAGCAGATTAGGGAGACATCAAGTGATCCATGAACCAGTGCATTACCTTCCATAGTAGGGTCAATGTCTCTTGCTTCTCTAATTGTTTCCACACCAGGATCTCCTAGTCAGAATTATGTCCTCACCCTTTCTTTAGAGGAAGTTGAAGAAGAAACAGAGTGCTATGTCGATCCTACAAAGAAGCAGCTCTTGCAAAAAATTGATGAATTGCAGACATCATTAAACAAAAGTGAGGAGGGATCTCTCTTAGAGCAAAATGAAATTGTTACTACTATTTTGAGGCATTTAAATGAAAAGTTTGATAGAAAATTTCTATCTATACATTCTTTATATTCTTTGTTGTTAGCAGCGATAAAGAATATTGATAGGGATCATAAAGTAGCAATACCAATAATTGAAAATTGGATCTCTAGGGCCAATGATTTGGATATCATGTATAAGGCCTCAAGGTTTGATATAAATAATAGGCCCCCATCATTAAAGCCTACTCATATGTTAGTAAAATCATTGTAAGGTTTTCAGACCTTACTTGATGACTTGAGTAGGAAGATTAGGGAGCTGGTGAAGAATTTCAATGATTGGGGTAACACATTGTTACCTGATATAATTGATGAGCAGGGGAAAATCACATCATTTCAACAATGGCAAGCTCAAGCAAGTGAGGCCATCAATGATCAAATCAATTCAATTTGTAATGAGTCAGACTATGATTTGTTGGTGAGCTGTATGGACAAAATCATTAGTACCAGCTCATTTTTGGAATCTTTTGAAAGGGATGCGAATCAAGTAGCGGTAAAATACACACCTTATAATACCAAGGTGGATGAGGTAATTAATTTTGACTAGCTAACTGATGATGAGTACCAAAATTGGGTAACTAAATATTTGAATGAGGAGTAAAGGAGTGAACTACTAACAGGTGGCAGATCAGATGTTGTAGTTGCAATGGTTCCAGTTTTGTGTTGACGACTTTCTCGGTGCGGTTTTCTTGTGGTTTTTTACATCAACGTTCCTTAGCTGATATGATGAACAAAAATGTTTTTCAAGGTGGTGGCTATTGTAACAAATTTTGGAATATCACTAGGTGCTCCAATTGACTGGTGACAGGTGTACTTTTTGGCCCGATGCTTGTTTGCTCCTTCATTTTCTATAAGAAGGATTTCAAGGCTAGAAGTACGGGTTAGCAAGTTAGATAATTTTTGTCAAGTCTAGGTGAAGTTGCAGAGTGAATTGTAAAGTCCGATGGTTTTAGAAAAATACAATTTAGGTTTTGAGTCATTATGTAACAGGTTTTGAGTTCATAGAGATTTAATGTTGTATAACAGTACTAACATTTGAGTTGAAATGAAAATTCAAGCTCATGTCTCTCCATTGTACATGCATATCTGAACTTTGAATGAAATAACTAAGGGTTGTTTTATCCATCTCACTGTTGTGGTGTGTATGATTCTATTTTAGCTTTAATTCAAGGAATTAATCAAAATGTTTCAATGGGATTATAGGCGGATATGTGTTGTATAAGGATTTGATAAGTAGTCCTGGGTTAGAATGCATACTGATGAAATTGTAATGCAATATTGTCAGGGATCTTATATGTGATGTATTAAATTTGTTATAAACCTCTAGATGCTTATGAATTTGACTCCTACAATGGATATATGGCACTGATATAAGTTGTAATTATTAGTGTAGTTCAATATTTGTTTGTCTTTTCCTAGAGCTTGCTACAAATTGCAAATCATTGACTATCTTGTACAATGGATTGTGTTTAGTTATCTCACGCTCCAGATAGTTGATATTATCTATGAACAGCCAATTCTAGTTGATATTATCTTATCGTGTTGAGCTATTAAGTGAGATCATTTGCTATTGTTAATGTTGTTTATAATAATGGTGCAGAGGTTGTAAACACATTAAGGGATCACCCTCCCAGGTCTTGCAGAGCCTGAAGTGTAGGAGGCTTTTAAAGTCCTCATCAGTTGGTCCAGGTCCTTTGAGCTGCCTTTGATTGGAATTAGCAATTCCATAGGTAGATTAGAAGACAAACCTGGTTACATTGTAAAAAAACCAACATACACGTCAACCACTGAATAACCACCTCTACAACTGATTTTTTAATCTTTTATGATCACATGAAACTTAAAACACACTAATTTCAAGGTTGTTAACATCACTATTGAAATGTTTTAATTTTTTGACCTTTCAAACATTAACAAGTACATCACTAAATTAATTATGTAATGGCATAAAAATTAAAAACATCATGAATTAATTATGTAACCAAATAAGTCAAATATAATTCTATCAAGAAATTAATATTAAATAGATAATATAATCACATAACTCATACATTTCAATGTCATTGATCTTCTTCTTCATCAAACTCTTTGTCTGTATCATCCGATATAGATTCAACATTATAAGGATTGTTCATATCATCATCGTCATCGATATCAGTTTTGATAATGTCATCATCCACACGTATATAATATTCATGAACATTAACTCCTACATCATCATGATCTAGTTCCTCCTCTTCGACATCTTCGTCAGGGATATCATCAACTAACTGTTGATCATGATCATCATCTACATCATCTTCTAGTTCTTCGGTATCTTCTTCTTCCACCACATTATACTTTACCGACCTTCTTCTTGGATCATTTCTAACAACAAATGACTAACCCGATCTACCTAGACCTTCTAAGTAAAATACCTGCTCACATTGGCTTGAAAGAACATAGGGCTCATTTCCAGCTCGCTCGATCAACCTTGTATTAACCATGGTAAATCCATTATCATGTTCAATAACAGTTCTCTTAGGATCATTTTCATTCAATCATAGTCTGTACCATAGGACGACGAACATAATTAATCTGAAAGATTTAAAGTCACACTCAATTATATCATCCAAAATCCCATAGTATTGATTTTCTGAGACTTTTGGATGTATTTCGTTTCTAGATGAAACATTAGTCACCTGAAAGACTGCAGTTATACCAGAATCACAAGTTTTTTTCATGTCATCCAACATTTTGATTCAAAATTTACGACCATTGCACCACATAGCTTTGTGGTGTTTCACTTGCAATATGTCAAACATGTAAAAATTATTACAATATCGTCAATCGATAAACATATTTATTCTTGGCCGAATGTATGCAAAGAAAATAATCTCAACATATATATACATAGATATAATTGAAAATAATTAAATAATATGGGTGATTAATATATTTATAAGTACCTATTTATCTTTTAAACCATATGCTAAATCAATTTCCCTTTGTGTAACATTGGAATCTCCATTACGATGAGCTTCTTTAACCAATGAAGTCACACCTTCCCATGTTAATGCACGACCAGATTGTTGACATTGTTCAATCCATACCGTCATCCAATCAATATTTTTGTGACGTACAAATGTAGTGCATCCCACTCTCAACCAACTGTATCAAAAAAAATTGAATTCACAAACGACGTATAATTAGTTAAATACCACAGTATACAGCCTTAATTTATAATTTATCTATATTGAAGATTAAAAATTAAATAAGTAAAGTACACATAAAAACCATATGTAAAATGTATTCCAATTAATCTCCATGACCATCTTATAATTACCTCTCACTTTCCTCAATCTACCTTTCCCCATCAAGTACTCCCCTTCGAATTTGTTAATCGAGTTGGGATCCCAAATGCGATCTACATGGATCTTTGCTGCAAACTTAGGAAGATATTCACTAATGTACACGATGGTCTGGTATAACATATATCCCTCCACCATAAAACCCTCAGGATGTGCTCTTTGTCTAACCAAAGCCTTCAAAAATTTCAAGTGCCTCTCAACCATCCACATTGACCTTGTGTGTACAGGTCCACACAATTCAATCTCTTCAACTTGGTGTATGATGTAGTGTTTTTGTGCATTGAAAAATGTCAAAGGTAGACACTTTTGCATTTCACACATTAGACGAGGAATTTTTCTCTTCCAATAACTTATATCTTCTTTATGGATTTCTTTAGATGACAACCATCTACAAGTGATTCAAGGCACAAATATATTAATGAGATTTAACAAAAACATATAGTATATTACATAACAAGTAAAACAAATGGCAATTATAAGATGTATACAACGAATTGAACAAATATCACTACTTACCTCATGTATTTTCCAAGATCATATATAACTTGCTTGACATTGTTGTCAAAGTTGTTTAGGAGAGATAGAGGTAGAATGTACTGCAACAATTATAAAATGATCTTTTCATTATTTTTCCAAAAGTAGTAAACACAATACAATGAAAATTACATGCATTATACAAGTGTATATAATATATCAGAATAATTACCTTAATGAAGGTATGTCAATCATGCATTTTCATTCCTGACCCAAATTCACCTTTCTTTGTTATTATATTGTTTATGTTCACAACAAATCCTGTGGGAAATTGTTTTTTTCGTATGACTTCTTTTATAGCATTGCTTTGCTGCTATGCTAATAACCAAGGAAGGGCACTTATATTAATTTGGTCTCCATCGCTATTTAATTGAATGACATTTTTCATTGCATGATTGGCTTCCTAAATGTCACTACAAATTTTGACAATTTTTTCTGTCATGTCTTCCATCCAATATTTTCCATAACCTTTCTATTATATTTTTTTCGATATGCATATAAAGAATATAAAGAATTTGTTCATATAAAAAATATTAATGGTACATATTTCATCCTTTATTTACTAGTGATGAACTAACAACAATTAAAATAGATGAAAAAAGATGACATATATGACATACCTTAACATCCATGAGATTGCTATGTTTGATAAACCATTCATAACCTTCAACGTTAGACAGCAACAATACAACAAAGAGAAAAGTTGTTTCAGATCCTTCATAAAGGGGCTCGTATGCCTTATCAAGTATAGGTAAATCATGAACATCATCAAAGTCATTTTGATCATCATGATCAGCTTTGCCACTAAATGTGTCATGGATCAATGTATTTGTACCATCATCTTCAACTGTGTTTTCTGGCGCATGATCATCTTCTTCCATAGGATCATTAACTTCATTTTCGATATTCACAGCTCCATGTTCGTCCGCTTGCAAAACTGCATTCTTCGAGTTGTGATAATCCATATCATCTACCCTAGGGCGCCCCACCTTTATAATAATGATTGACACAAATAAACCATGATCATGATAAAGTGATTATATATATATATATATATATGTTAAAACGATATAAACATTTACAAATTCAATCAATATAAACACATATAATGAAAAACTTACCAATGGACATAATCATGCCCCCTTCAATGTGACCATGTTGCCTACAATGTTTCTCGCCATTGTGATTAAAATTTATCTCGTCTTTAAGCCCTTGCAATTATTGCAAGGACAATAACATTTCCCATCACCCTTTCTTTTCAATCTAGCCCACAATCTATCAAATCTCTTTATTTTGTTCTAGACTAATATTATTTGACATGATTTTTCTTTACCAAGCTTGACTATTTAGATCTTCAAAAAATATCAAACTCACACTCCAATAATTTTTATTCATAGACAGGTAACATAATCTAATAATTCTAATATTTTACACCAAAAAAATTTGACATGCAACCACCCCTATAAAAGTGAAGATAGTCTAAAGTTAATGACTCCAAAAAATACTTTAAAATGTTAATTCCAAAACTTATTAAATTCTGATTTTACTATGATTTCCAAATGTTAAGACTCCTAAAATCAGAATATTGAACTTGATCACAAACTTCCTACAACAATGGAGGTAACAAGCTAGTAAGAGCAAGTGACTCATTCTTGAGGAGCAACAAGTTGGAATCATCATTGCTAATATCAATATGGATTTATCCTTTTAGTTAAAGATGCAATGTGTCACTTCTTATGACGAGCTTATCCTTAGGGCCCTCAACATTGAGAGAGCCCTAATAAAAAAAATATAATCATTGGTAAGAGCATGATTAGGGTACAAACCCTATGCCTCCATAGAAACATAAACAATAACTATAGCGGATTAGTGAGGTTGCAATACTAGAAAGATTGAGACATTGTAGGTAATAACAAAATCTTGCAATCTAAAGATTGTAGCCAATAATAAGCACACTATGTAGCTTAGTGGCATTTGTAAATGCAATCTACGGTAAGAAATGACAGTCACTTGAGATGTGGCAGTCAAAAAGAGGCTGAGCAGTGACAAGATAATAAAGCTCAAACCTTGCATAGTAAAGTGGAGATTTTAACAGTGAGTTTCCTTACCCCCTTGCTGACCTTAAGGGTTTTTCAAATGCTTTTGGTAGTGTTAGACAAGGCAAATGCAATCATGGAATGACTGCCCAAATGAAGTAACAGTGGTAATCATAGGTTCAATGTTTCTTCTTAGCAATTAATGTATAATGGAGGTAGTGGATTGCATGTTTGAGCAGTGTTTTGAGACTCATCAAAGATGGGAGAATAGTGAATAATACCTTGTGGACTGTGAAGTAGTGTCAATAAGGTTGAAATATCTTAAGAACTACAATACCATGAAATAATGAGTCCCCTGTAGTAAGTAGGTATTCTATAGGGCATAGTTTGATTTTATAGAAGGATGCTCATGAAAGGAATCTTCAAGTGATAGTGAGTGAGCTATTTGAGATTGCAGTTGAAGGTGCAATACCTAGTCTTAAAGGAAGTTAGCAAAGCAGTAAATGTGCAAGAAAATCGAATCATACACAACAAACAATTCACAATGTTATATTCCATAATTCCTTGAGTTTGAAGACAAAAATCTCATTGTATCTTTATGATGAAAGTGGTGACCTTAATGGTCAATCACTGGCAACCATGATTTTAAAACATGCTATTGTGCTTATGGAGGCAACATTTTAAGCAAGATAGTGAGTGGTGGTTTGGAACAATGGTAGCTATGAAGGATTTGCTTTATATGCATACTATGCAGTCTAGCTTATGATAACGTTTTTAGAAGAGATTGAAGGTGGATTATGGAACTCAAGGGTTACCATGAAAATTATTAAAGCAAAGACTGAGATCTATTTAAAAGCCACGGTCATGAAGATATTAAAGATGTCACATGTAAAACCCTAGTAGTTGGAGTAATGAATACAGTGCCAAAGAGGATAGTGTGCTGAGGTAGATTTAGGAGATCTCCACATTATCTAATTATAGGGAAATATATCATATTTTTTTTTTAATTAAAAGAAATCATTCTAAACCTTATATAGGATACATTGATACTTCAAAAGCCTCTGAAGGAATTTGAGATTATGCAAATATATGTCAAGTAACATTCATAAGGTTTATAAAATCTTGATCACTCTCTAGAATAGCCCATTAAACATGGGTTGTGCTTGAATGCACTACATAATTGATATAACACAACCACTCTGCATATCAACTAGAGTTATAGGCTTTTTATTGCATCAAGAGGTAATCACTCTTCAATCATGTTATAATTACATCCTAACCTATTAAACTTGAGACTACCTGAATGCACCTAATGATGATTGACACCTACATTATACAACCTGAATTAACTACATTATATGAGTGTCTCCATTTCTATCACAACATAGCTACATTAAACTTGGGTCACACATGAATACATCATTTATTTGTTATAGCACAGCTATGCCACATGACCAATAGAGTTATGGATCACATAATTACAGTCACAAGAATTTGTTCCTTGGTTGTGATCTTATGGTGATTCCACACAACAAATCTGGACATGAAATTCTCAAAACCCTTAACCTCTAAAAATGAAATCTAATGAGATGTTGCTTTAAAATATGATTTTCAAACTTGGAACTACAAATCTGACTTCACAACTGAATTTTACAAAAAGACAATGACTACCTTCAACCTAGTGATATCTTCTTGAATTTTTTTCTGATTTTTCCCAAGAAAATCGTCCTTAGTTCTCCATAAACTGTCTCGAGTAGAGCAAAACATTGTCGCAATAAATCAAGTGCGAACTCACTTTTCTTTATGTCGGCCACAATTTGATTTTTTTTCTATTTTTCATGTTTGTCGAAAATTCAATGAAAATGATAGCCGACATTTCGACGAATGTCAGGGACAAAATTCAAAAAATTAAAAATTACACATCAAATTTTACAAGCACTCGATGAACATCGAATTTTACATATTCGTCAGACAGTTTCGTCGGATTTTGCAGTCAAATGAGTTAGTGAACCTAGTTGATAGGTGGCGGAGAGGTGCCCTACCAATGCTTGAAATTGTGTAGGGTCTATGTCATTATGAACTTGGGTGTTGCATAGGGCCTTATTTTAGGATTTCTTGGTGTGCAAGAGAAGACTTAAGCAAGTCCAAAATGGATATCTGTGCCGAAGTCTTTCCCAGATGGTCAAAAATGTTGTATTGAGAACTCAGGTTGGGGCTGGGTGGATGCGGAGGCTCGAGGGACTGTAATGCAAGTTCGAACAGGTGGTAACAACACATTGAGGATCCTTTCCTTTTACGCATATCATAGATACATGTGGTTCTACTTGCTCAATGTGCATGGCGATACCCTGATAGTTGAATGACACATTCTTATAACTAATGTTGTTTGTGGTGTTATCCTATTATTGTTATTACTAGGCCCTAGGTTTGAATTTGATGTACTAGGACCTTGGTTATGCTTAGGGAAAGCATTTTAAAATATTTGTAATCGAGCATTAGACGAAGGAGTCATATTGGCATCCACATGTATGTCACCCCAATCTATGAGATCTTGGATGTACATTTTCATACTCTGACACTTATTCAATGTATGCCCTTTAATCTTGTGGAACTCACAATATTCATTTTCTTTAAACCAGGTTGGTTTAGGTTTTGATTTGTCGGGTGGCTTGGTCATAGGATATGTAATCGAGTAATTGGCTTGAAGAAGCCTATTAAACACAACACTTAGGGGTTCCCCTAGTTGAGTGAATTGACATTTGCCATTCCCTTGGTTATTCTGATTGGATTGTTGGTTGGGATGAGGTGGCCCTATGGCACTAATATAGCATGAGGGTTTGACTGTTGAGGAACATATTGCAACTTCTACGAAGCATTAACCACTTGGATGTGTTTGGTGTCAATGACACCATCATTGACAACATTTTTGTTTTTGTTCCAATAACGAGACTTGTCTCTAGACGATTTCTCTCTATTAGAGTTAAAGATTTTGACTAGCCCTTTGGCAATGAGGGCTCTCTCAAGAATAGGACCTTTCTCCATGATTTTAGCAAAGGTTGTGACATAATGGAGTCTGAAGTTGTGGGCCATGTCTAGATGGGAGTTTTTGATGAACAAGGTGACCATGTCTTTTCCCTTAGTGGAGATTTCATACGATTGGCTAGGGCTCACCATCTTTGAAGATAGCTCACAAAGGTTTCTCCTTCCCACTGCTTTTCCTTCAAGATATCTAAGGTGTCGATATCCTTCTCCAGATTGAAGGAGAAGTGGGAGAAAAAATCTTTTGAAAGTTGTGCAAGGGACTTGACCCTTTCGTGAGACCCATAAATCAATCAAGTTATTCCATGTAAACTCCTAGGGAACAATCTCATGAGGTAATTGTCATTATGCATGACTTCTTGACAGTGGATGCAGGACTCTTGAAGGTGAGCCTTAGGGTCTTTGGTTCCTTTATAGTTATCAAATTTTGGCATTTAAAAATGCTTCAGGAAAGGAACTAATGAAACAAAGGGATCAAACAAATAAGGACAAATGTCCTCAAACTTGAACGATTGTTTGTCGATCCTTGCTTGTAAGTCTCTTAATGCAACTTTGACTTCTTCTAATTCTTGATTGATAGGCGTTGTGGGAGTCAGATTGGATGAACTAGGCTAATTGTATGGAGGATATTGTTGATATGACGAGGATGGTGCTGAAGCAGCTGGATCATAAGTGGGTTGAGGTGTCTATGGAGGTGTTTTCTTGTATTGATTGGCGTAAGGAGAATAGGAGGATGACAAATTTTGATGGTAAGAGGTGGAAGCCACTTATTGGTATGGTGATTATTATTGATAGCATGAGGTGGATGGGGTACCCTGTTGGTATTGCATAGCAACTTGATAGTATGATGGCGTTGAAGCCCCTTACTGGTAAGGCAACAGTTGTTGATAATAAGAGGTGGATTGAGCACCCTATTGATATGGTGGTTATTGCTACGTATAGGGTGTGGATGAAGCACCTTGTTGGTATGAAGGCTGCTGCTAAGTGTAGTATGGATTGGACTGGTAATTGTACACAATGTTAGGTTGTTGTGTTGTGTATGGAGGTTGTTGTGGATTAGACTGTTGTTGGTATGGGTTTGTGTGTGATTGCAGAGGATTAGTGTATGAAGGCAGTTGAGTCTGCGGGGGATTCTAAGCGGTCACATGAATTTTTTGATTAGGATTGGATGCAACAACATAAGTGGTGTACGTACTAGATGGGTGGTAAAGATGTTGCCTGAGAGGATTTGGTTGTGTTTGTGTAGGAATGTGTGTATGATGAGGTGGTTGTTGCTGTGGGGGCTACTGATAAAGTGGGAAAGATGGGATATGTTGTTGTTGTAGGACTGTTGTAGGCATTATGGGGTGGTTGCAGCAGTTGTGATGTATTTTGTGTGACTTGATGTGGGGGTTGTGTAGGAATGGTATTGTGTTGTTGAGGAATTGAAACATTTTGTTGTGGAATAGTGACGTTTTGTTGTCGGATAGTGACGTTCTACTCAGGGGGTTGTTGATGGGGTCGTTGAGATGAAATAGTAGCAACATGTTGTGGCAGCGTTTACGAAGGGATAGCAGTGTGTTGTGGTGGTGCTTGCATCATAGTGGATTGATGTAGATTAACGAGAGGTTGCTAAAATGCAGGGATATTACCTTGGGGTGGTGGTAGTAGATTACCAGCAGGTGCAGGTCTTGGAGGTGGCATCAATGCAAGAAGTGGAATGCCCCCAGTATTGACTAGTGGTTGACCGAGATGTTGAGGTGGAAGTGGTGGAGTAGGTGGAATATTCTACGGCATGCCATAGGCATAGGGATCATTAGGATCAGGTGGTGCCATAGAGGCAATAAATGAGAGGTGAGGATAAGTGGCGACTTGGTGTATCACGACATTTCCAAACTCAAGATGATACCAGTTCTCTATAGGTAGACCTTCAAGAACATACGAATTTCCTAGAACATTCTGTGAAGTTTGCGGGTCTTAAGGTGCAGGAAGAGTTTGGGCGCCGGTATATTGTGACATTAAAATTGGGTGGTGGTTTGAACCCTTTCATGATCAAAGTAGCGAGAATCTTATCCCCACGCTTGTTGAGGAGGTGATCCATCATCTGAACATTAGTGGGATTGCTTAGGTATTCGTCAACCGTGACTTTAGGCTGATTGACCATGTTTTCGTCTCTGGGTGGTGAGGTGTTTTGGACGTTAGTATTGGATTGTGACGATGCACCATTATGGGGATATTGAGGGATATTTGCACTATTGTTGGGATCTTTTGTGGTATTTCTAGTGTTATTGGGATCTTGAGGGATATTTAGCTGGGAACCTTGGGCTTGTTGTTCGGCCATTTGTTTCTTGGCTTGTGATCGAGTCTGAACGAGCATGAAAGTACAAAACTACTATGTGACTAAGATGTAGTTAAACTCTAGGATGCAATGCCTAAATAATGATTGAAGGATTGATTTGGTTGGAGAGTGGATCAACTGATTAGATGATTTGATAAGCATGAGATTAGATCAGATTGATAGATTGGATAAGATTGGATGATGGAAAGGATTCTAAATTAGGTTCAGAGATCACCCTAGGTGACTTAAGGTGTTGATTGATCAGATTAAGGATAGTTAGATGATTGTGACACCAGATACAATTTGAGATGGAAGTGGACTGATAGGGCCGAATGATGATGACTGACTCAGGACAGATGGCGATCCTAAGCATACATTGTAGGATGATGATCGATTTTAGACACCTGGGTTAATTTGGATAATGACTTCAAATGAAGTTCAAAGGATTTTGATTGCGAAAATGATGATGGATATGCAACTTAGAGATGCTTTATGATGTACCTATATGATTCAGATGATGCAGATGAAAATTATGAAAGGTGCAAAATGATTGGATAAAGATCAAACTTGTCTAAACAAGGTGTAGGATCACCCAACTAGGGGGCAAGGTCACCCAACTAGAGGTCAGGTTCGCCTATCTGGAGGTTAGGGTCGCCCAAGTTCAGGTTAGGTTCACCTATCTGGAGGTTAGGGTCACCCAAGTTCAGGTCAAGTTCGCTTATTTGAAGGTTAGGTTCGCCCAAGTTCAAGTTAGGTTCACCTATTTGGAGGTCAAGCGTGCCCAACTAGAGGTCAATTTCACCCAAGTTCAGGTCAGGATCGCCCAAGTTAACTTTTAGACTTGTCTAAATAAAAAAAGAGGATCAAACAGAATATTAGAGTGGGCAAATGGATGCTCAGAACAGGGAAATGAATGCTCAGAATGGGAAAACAAACATTCGAAACAAGTAAACGGATGGTTAGAATGGGTAAATGGGTACTTGGAACAAGGAAATGGGTACTCAGAATGAGGAAACGAAGGCTCGAAACAGGTAAATGGATAATCAAAATAGGGAAAAAGAGGCTCAAAATGGGAAACAGATGCTCAGAATGGGCAAACAAATGCTCAAAACAAGTAAAGGAGTACTTAGAATGGGCAAACAAATGCTTGAAATGGGTAAACGGGTACTCGGAACTGACAAACAGATGTTCAAAATGGGGAAACAGAAGCTCATAATGGGAAATAAATGCTTAGAATGGGAAAATAGACACTCGAAACAGGTAAACAAGTACTCAGAATGAGGAAACGAGTACTTAGAATGATTAAATGAATGGTGAAATAGGCTCTTCAAGGTGCAAATTCACCCAACTTGGGGCAGCTTCGCCCAACTTAAGGTAGGTTCTCGCCTATTTAGGGCAGGTTCGCCTATTTGGAAAAAATAGACAATTTTGACAAAAATAGGTTGAGAGATGATTGATATAGAAGTTAGGTTCACCCTTGTTCAGGTTAGGTTTTCCTTTTTGCAGAAACTTGAACTTGACTTAGGTGAAAATGACTAAGACAAAGGACCAAAAACATAACAAACAACAAGCAGAAGGTAAGGCTGACTTGACTCAACAAAAATTCACTGGTTTCACACAAGAAAGATAGTTCAAACATCACAATTCTAATATTAGTATGAAGGAAATGGCCAACACAGTCCTCTAACTAAGCTGAATAAGGCAACTAGGGAGTCCTTGATATACGCTCGATATGTGAGGCACAACCATGAACACCAACCCATCACAAGCATGAGTCAGGAACCCCAAGGAGATATTAAAGGCTTAGACCAACTCTTCATGTCTATCTAGGTATCACCCTAGCTTCGACGCTCTGCCAGACACGATGTGACTGGATTGGGGTACAACTTTGGCTCTCCCCCCTTTGTATACCCCATCGATATGTGTGGTTGAGATCGTTCCTTAGGGTGATGAAATCCCCAAGCAGGTCATACTAAAAAAAGAACACTAACTATTTTTGCCTACTCTCTAGGCTCACACGAAGTGCAAGGGGAAAGCTTTAAATGATATAGTGCCCCTTGGGCAATACAAAGGAAAAAGTAAGCTATGATTTATCATCACCCAGGATCACCAAATGGCGCAAAGGGATTGGATGAGTCAATAGCTTACTTTACAAACATGACACAATATATTTGACTATGCTACTTAAAACTATGTGCTTAGATTAATAAGCAAAATGATAAACAAACTACACAAATAAGGCTGAAATCAATCATCCTGCAAGAAAAGTGTTAGTAGTTTATCCTCTGATCTTCAACAAGGGTGAGATAGCTGCACAAAATATTAGTAAAATATTGCACAATCACCAACAAGACAAGTTAGGGGGCCAGTATTAACCAAAAGAACAAAGAACAAAATCTAGAAATAACTTTTATACTTTTGTTTTACCTCGCAAATGCCTCTGTTTGAGTTAGGTTCGCCCTTGTTCAGGGTAGGTTCGCCCCTGTGCAAAAACAATGAGTAAATCTTTCTGCTATCTCTTAGATGGGCGACTCTGCAAGGCAGGGTCGCCTTTATTCAGGTCGAGGTCGCCTGTCTTGGGGAAGGTTTTCCTATCCTAGGGCATGGTCACCCCTGTTCAGGGTGGGGTTGCCTCTATGTAACCTAAACCTGCAAAATATCAAAAAATAACAAACATAAAAGCAAAAAAACCCATTTGTGGGTCCCACCGGGCGTGCCAAAAATGTGAGTAGTGCTATTTACCTATCTTAAGTGTCACAAGGACAAATGAGTTGGAGAAGGGACATGTGAGGTGGAGGTACTTGCAAGTACCTTGGGATGAGAGAAGATTTCCTTAAAAAGGAATTTCTTGTTCCTATATGGGAGGAAAGTGACATATGAAGAATTTTAGTATTCCTCAAAAATCTCCATGGGGAAGAGAGAAGTGGTTGGAGAAATAAATGTAAATTTTAAATTCACATGATTGGGAGTACCTTGGGGATAAAGCAAGTTTATCAAAAAGGTAAGTATTTATCCTCATGTGAGTGATGTGACAAGTGAGGAGTTCTAGAACTCCTAACAACTTGCATGGGGAAGAGGAGAGTCTTGGAGGGATAAATGTGAATTTTTAATTCACATGGGGAAGAGGGTCTAGGCTAAATGTGGAAATTATGAAGGTTGACCAAAAATGTATGTTAAATGTAGCAAGGGGATTAGATTAAGGTTGTGCAAATAGGTGAATAAGAAGATTAATGGAAGATTAGGAGCAAGTTGGAAGATGTGGAGGATGTGACATTAATCCTGATTAAGGTGTGCACATCCTAATAATGGATCAATTAGACTAATCCAGATTAGAAGAAGGTTATGGAGGATGTGACAATGAGAAAGAAAAAAGAGGAATTTAAAATTGATTTAAATTCCAAAAGGCTAAATGACCAAATTAAATAAATTGATGTATTTATTTAATTTAGAGAAAGGATGAAAGGTAAAGTATTTAATTATAAAATTAGATACTTTAGGAGCCTTAGGGAAAGGGGAAATATTAATTAAATAAATTGTGGGAGTGGTCAAATTTGGATGTTTACAGTACCAATTGCACTTCTCTTTCCATATCCTTAGCATATATCCTTACATTGGGGGGAATCATGCCTTCCCTTTGTAAATGTAAGGAGCATCATGATCATACTACCTTATCATCCTTCTAAATTTTAGGGGCATCATGTCTTTCTCCACACATTACCTTTTCCTATATACATCCATTAGGGGCCTATTGCCTTACCTCCACCATTGTGTGGCCCTTGCTTTTGGACACCACATTAGGGGCATATACACATCCTAGTGTCATATGTACGTACATCAATGAAAAATCTTTGCCATTGAGGGTAACATGACTATAATGCTGCTTATGTTGGGGAGAACATCACCTCCTAGATCCTATCACCAACCCATATATGCTCATTACACTTTACTATTTTAGATGTTACACCCACTTATCATATGTAGCCATTATTGTTATTAATTTACACATGATTATATTTTTACATGCTTAAACCTCTAGATACTATTTACTTTCATATACTATTTCCCCCTATCTTGTAATTCCTTGTATCATATAGATACAACTAGTTGTAAGGGGCATCTATGTCACTAATATTCTTATGTTGAGTGTTCATGAATGATAGGTGCTACACAAACTCATTAACATGACCATATGAACTATTATCACATGAGTGCACCTTGCATCTTGTGTGCCTTATTGTTGTATGATCATTGAACCAAACACAACACTATCATTTTCTAAATAGATAAATTTCCCCAACTTCACTCATTACCTATTTATTTGATTTCCCAGATAATTAAGAAAGCTTCTATTTTATACTCAACTTTTATTTGCTAGAAAAGAACTGCTCACTGCATAATTTTCCTTTATTTTGTAAGTTCTTATAGAGAGTGGAGACCAAGGGATGAACACATACAATGAGATCATTAGGATCCATTATTTTATATTCATTGGGTTATGCTATCCTTGTATGTTTGAATATTTACTTTTTTTGCATGTTTGTGAATTGCTACATACTTTGAGATGTATGATTATTTTATGAATCATATGGGCCTCAAAGTGGGGGAAAATATGACAGTGAAATATTCATACCTATGCCATTTTCTATTTAGTTTTGTGCCCATATTGAAGAAATGTCTAGATGCATGTATGCCAACAAATGAATCATCTTGTGTGAACTTGGACTCAATTACTAGCCTTTTCCTATCCCTATATGCACATATTCCCATATATTTAGGCACCACCTTATCCTTATTCACACATACTTTGATACATTCACCTAAGCCTTACATTTATTACACTTTCTATACCTACCTTAGTATATATGCTATCCACTTGGATCTAACTATTTTTCCACCAAGGTCATTTCAATGGTTGCAAGGTTGACATTGTAATTGTGAATTTAACCCATACCTTTTCAAAATTCAAGTTCAAAATCTAGTTGAATGCCTACCTTTATTTTCTCTCACTATAGAGTATTCAAGGAGAAATTTATAGCAAAACATTTGAATTTGGTGCACTAAAAGGAATAACAAATATGTATACATCATTCTAGGGAATTTGCTTGTTATTTTTGATCTTGGTCACACATTTTTGTTGGACTAACCTAAGAGAATGTGTCCTCTATCAACATAATGATAACCCTTCTAAGGTATATTTAAATATTTATAATCTTAGAAGTAGAATAAAAAATAAAGTGGAGACAAATCCAATAGACCAAAGAGCAAAAGTACACATTGTGTAAGGTCAAATATGGACTCAAAGGACAATTTTGTGGTTGTGGATCGAACCCAAACCAATAAACTTGACCCCATACATAACACATATAATTCAACATCAAATCTGAGGCACTTCATTAACATGAAGACTACATTTTTAGAGAAAAACAATCAAAGTCCAAATTCTTCAACAAAATCTTATGTTCTTTAGTTAATGAGCTAAGTACATTTATTTTATTATTTACTTTTCATATTTCAATGTTTAGTATCAAAATACATTAACTCCCATATCAAATATTATCATTAAATAACATATAGATGATGATATCTATATAATTTAATTGTTTCCATAAAAAAATAACAATATCATTAAATTAATCTAAATTAATTGCATGTTATTAGATTAGTCTAAACTACTCTTTCAACAAAATTTATTTTCCTTTACAAATCTAAATAAATAATATAATGTTTTCAATGTTAAGGGCTCTAGTATTTAAGAAAACAAATGATTATCAAATGTGTTGTGTCCACAATTTGTGCCTCAACTCATCTTATAATTATTAATATGCTATATCTATCATTTTAATCATTAGTTTATATAGATATCACATCCCACTTTTACATAGTCAATTTTAATAATATGAATGGAGGTACATTTAAACTAAGAGTCATCTTTTGACTAGATTCTTATGAATAAATAAATCCATGATCTAAAATCAAATCTTATCATAACCTAACATTCACTACTTCCAAAAATTTTAAGAATAAATAAATCCATGATCTAAAATCAAATCTTATCATAACCTAACATTCACTACTTCCAAAAATTTTAGTTATAATATGCATGGCATGTTACACTTTCTACATTATCTCTATCTTTTTTTTTTCCCAATATCACCATTTAAAGTAGTCATTTTTGGATGCTTTTCTCCCCAAGACATGACCACTTAGGAAAGCTTTTTTGGATAGATTTGGACCCACCCTCTCCCATCATAATAAGTTAAATTAAAAAATATTCTTATATAATTTACATATAAAATTATTAAAAAATTCTAAATATTTTAAATCTATTATTTAAAAAAATATAAAGCTACAAATCAATGCTTGCAAGGTTGACATTGTAATTGTGAATCTGACCCATACATTTTCAAAATCCAAGTTCAAAATCTAGTTGAATGCCTACCTTTATTTTCTTTCCTTTACCTAGCTTAGTGCATATTTTGTGAATTTTGATGATATGTGATAGTATTTAAGGGCATTCATTTATTATCTTAAAAATCTACATACACTCTCTTAGTATAGAGTATTCAAGGAGAAATTTATAGCAAAACATTTGAATTTGGTGCATTAAAAAGAATAACAAATATGCATACATCATTCTAGGGCATTTGCTTGTTGTTTTTGATCTTGATCACACATTTTTGTTGGACTAACCTAGGAGAATGCGTCCTCTATCAATATAATGATAACCCTTCCAAGGTATATTTAAATATTTCTAATCGTAGAAGTAGAATAAAACTGGAGGCAAATCCAATAGACTAGAGAGAAAAAGTACACATTATGCAAGGTCAAATATGGACTCAAAAGGATTTTGTAAATTTAATGGTATTACTAGTCGCTCTGCCGAACATGCCGAAAGCTGGGAAATTCCCTGGAGCTAGGGTTTCTTCTGGTGTTGATGGTCTGCTCGATTTGGATTCCAATGGGGCTTCTGTAGCCGGGGTTTGTGGCTCTCCATCACAACATGGGAAGCCTGTTTGTGCCTTTGTGGGTTCTAATATTTTGGGCACCGCTCCTTCTACTTCAAATGGTTCTGTGGCTTCTCTGGGTGATGCAATTGGCCCGACTTCGATTCCTTCTACCCTCCTTTCTCCACCATTATCAGGTTGTAATGGTGTTTTTGTAGGTCATGTTGGCTCCAGTGGGCCTGTTGCGTTGGCATCCAAGTCTCCTCCTTTTGGGCGAGGTGTTGCAGGGCTTGAGCCCTCCTTTTTGGAGGTGTCCAAGTCTAGTTCGTCTCCCCCTTTGTCACCTCCACAAAACCAAAAGGTTAATGTAGGACAACAAGCATTTTATCCAATGTTTTGATGCTCCCTTGTCGCCGGTGTTTGATGCCTCCCTATCAAAGGAACTGCGTGAAAATGTAGAATTTTTCTCAAAGCACGGTTTAATTGGTTAGTTCGCTCATCATTGGCCCAGTCTTCTTGACCTCCATAATTGGATCTCTAAATCCTGGTTGCGTTTCATGGATGAAGATCTGGAAATTTACCCCTGTGCAAAGGGTTTTTTCATTGTAGTGTTTGATTGCAAGAAAGACAAGAACATAAATCTCAATTATGTTTGGCTATGGGAGGGAAATTTGTTGCAACTAAAACCATGACATCCAAATTTTGATCCATCTACAAAATCTTTCTCAATTTTTCCAATTTGGGTTCGCCTCCCAAATCTTCCCCTCCACTTTTGGTTTGGATCATGCTTTGTAGCAATTGGAAACTCAGTGGGTAATTTTGTGTCTACAGATGTTAATTCAAATCAATTCATCCACACAACTTATGCAAGGATTCTGGTGCAATTGGAAACAGATCTTCTGGCTGAAATTATTTTGAAAGCTAATGGTCAACGTTGGAAACAACCTTTGGATTATGAAGGTTTAGTTTTCAGGTGTAGGAGATGCTATCAAACTGGGCATATTGCAACTGAGTATCCAACTATCAAATCTCCACCACAATGGGTGGCCTCTTGGTGGAAGGATTCCTCCCCAACCATTATTGGGTAATGAACTCTCCCAAGAAAAATATAGATCATTCAAAGAAGATTAATAGTAAGAAAAATACAAAGATAATTAATAAGACCTTCTCAAAGGAAAATCAAAATTTTCCCCAACAGAGCGATTTTTGTTGTTTGAAAAGGGCAAAAAAACTGCAATGTCCCTTTACTAAAGACACTTCTGAGACTTCAATAATTCAATCCTTGGACTCTAGAAGTCTAGTTGGGTCCCAAAATTTGGAGGTGAGGTGCTCTATTCTACCCAATGTTGCAATTGAGCCCATAGAAACTTTGGTATGTGTGGCAAGCCCATAAGGGACTAGTCAACCATAAACTCAAGGGTGGACAAAAGTAAAAAGAAAAAAATATATTACACCACACCAATCGGCTGTGAGATCTTCAAAGAAGGGGGATATTGGAGTATCATTTCAACAAGATCAATTGTTTAGTTTAGTTTAGGATATGCTAATGTAAGCATCATCAATCTGGGTTTCATTGTTGTTTAGTTTAGGATATGCTAATTTAAGTGACATCAATTACTTTGGGTTTGATTGTTCCCAGTTGGGAACCTTTGTGTGCACCCCTATTAGAGGGTTGATGCGATTATTTTTTTCTATTTCTCTATATGGGAGTGGACCCCATGTCCACAATCTCTTACTGATAAAAAAAAAAAAAGACAAAGGATAATTTCGTGGTTGTGGATCAAACCCAAACCAATAAACTTGACCCTAGACATAACACATATTCAACATAGAATCCGAGGCACTTCATTGACACAAAGACTACACTTTTGGAGAAAAACAATCAAAGTCCAAATTCTTCAACAAAATCTTACGTTCTTTGGTTAATGAGCTAAGTACATTTGTTTTATTATTTACTTTTTGTATTTCAACGTTTAGTATCAAAATACATCAACTCTCATATCAAATATTATCATTAAATAACATAGAGATAATGATATCTATACAATCTAATTGTTTCCATAAAAAATAATATTACCATTAAATTATTCTAAATTAATTGCATGTTAGTAGATTAGCCTAAACTGCTCTTTCAACATAATTTATTTTCCTTTACAAATCTAAATAAATAATATAACGTTTTCAATGTAAGGGCTCTAGTATTTAAGAAAACAAATGATTATCAAATGTGTTGTGTCCATAATTTGTGCTTCAATTCATCTTATAATTATTAATATGCTATATCTATCATTTCAATGATTAACTTATATAGATATCACATCTCACTTTTACATAGTCAATTTTAATAATATGAGTGAAGGTATATTTGAATAAAAATCATCTTTTGACTAGATTCTTACAAATAAATAAATCCAATCCATCAAAATGATCCAAAATCAAACCTTATCAAAACCTAACATTCACCACTTAAAAAAAATTTAAGTTAAAATATGCTATGGCATGTTACACTTCATACATTATCTCTCTCTCGACCACTTTCTTAGGAAAGTTTTTTTGGGACAGGTTTGGACCCACCCTCTCCCAATCACAATCGAGTTAAATTAAGAAAGACTCTTATATATTTTACATATAAATTTATTAAAAAATCTTAGATATTTTGAATCTATTATTTAAAAAAAATTCTGAAAGCTACAAATCAATGGATCAAATTATGAATATGAGAGAGCATCCAAATCAAGGCTTTCTAAATAATAATAATTCAAAATTCGCCCCCCGAAAAAAAACTGGAATATCGTAATATATTCATAGAAAATTCAAGTTTTGTAATATGCTGTCACTAAATAATAGCATTCCCATGTAATCTTTTTAATATTTTTGTCTGTGACAGCGGTCTCAAATATTTTAGTCTGTGACGGCATCGAATGCTCCGCTCCACTCGGCCCACAGTTATATGGTCTAATGCCGAAACAGGTGGTCTAGAGTAATTCTGTTATTTTCTTCTGGCCTTAATTACAAACATTACGTCAGAGTATCCAGGTACCTGTTTATTCTTTAATAAATCTTTCTGAACTCCTTCAGTATCCCTGTTATTCACATACCCACTTTGAAGATACAGTTGCCCATTAATCCAAAAAGTGGAAATCTAGAGAGATACAAGCACAATGCTGGCCTACCAAACGATAGAGCAAGCAGAAGGCGCTCTGGGCAGGAACCTCTCTTATTGGGAAAATCTATGGTTCAGATACTCTGCAAAAATGCCTGACAGTTGGCTCTACTTTCACAACATATTGTTTCTTTTTATAGTTTTCTCCATGGTGCCGCTGCCCTTGGTTATTCTGGACCTCGCCAAGGTTAAAGGCTTACAGAAGTATAAAATCCAGCCCAAAATCTACATGCCCAAATCGGAGGTGCTGCATTGTTACAAGAGTGTTATTTATGTTTTTTTCACAGTTGTCGGGCCCCTGCAGCTGTCATCTTATCCTATTATCAAGGTATGCAGAATCGCATCTTCTTTTTTTTTTGATATGTTATTTTTTGGGTTAGAGTCTGGACATATGGTTTCTTTTGTTTTTGTTTTCAGAAGAGTTAAATACAAGCACTGCACTCCTGCTTAAACGGTAATCAGATCTTTGGAGTTATCACACATCACACATCTCATTTCTTGTGGATAAACCAAGTGGTATCTGTGAATGTGTTATGTATGATATTTTATTTATGTTTGTAGGGAGGGCGGGGTTGAGGGCTGAGGGATTGGAAAATATGATTTCTATGTTCTTGAATCAGAAGAACCTCAAGCACCAAAGAAACCACATTTACATTAATAATGATAAATTCGAGAGTATTGCATTATATCAACAATGATATGTTGAATTTGGTGTCCTTTCAGTTAATTGGTATCAGGACAAGCTTGCCCCTTCCTTCTCTGTGGGAAGTCATTGCACAGCTTACAGTGTACTTTCTGGTGGAAGACTTTGGAAATTACTGGATCCACAGGTGGTTGCACGTCGGATGGGGCTATGATAAGATCCACCGGATTCACCATGAGTTTACAGCTCCAATAGGTTTTGCTGCTCCTTATGCACATTGGGCAGAGGTGTTAATACTGGGGATCCCATCCTTTGCTGGACCCGCAATTGCTCCAGGACACATGATTACATTCTGGCTCTGGATTGCGCTGCGCCAAATCGAAGCTATTGATACCCACAGCGGGTACTAATTCTCTTCTTTTTTATTGTAAATAAATACGTCTTTGTTGAATGATAGAATAATGTAAGGTATTCAGATAGTCTGTAGCAAATGGGTGCTTGCTAGTTAGTACTCATAATTAGCTTTTTAAAAGGCGGCAGCAATTTACTGGGTGCTTGTATTATCAAGTTGGAGCCCTGAAAGGCTCGTGTATATCTTGCTAGTTGGTGCCCATATTTAGCTTTTTAAGAGGCTGCAGCAATGTACTGGTCCCAATGTTAAGAATCCTCAATAATTGGTCAATTTGTGTGAAAAGAAGAATATGTATCAAACACGACTATCAGGACTAATTCAATGGAGATGCTAAGGATTATGAGAATGGCAATATTCCCTGCTCTAATCCTGTAACTCCTGCAAACTGCTGTGTATGTTCAACACACTGCCAACTGAATCGGTAAACAGGCTATTCATTTCTTTTTTGTGCAAAAGAGGGTAGTGATTGGCTATCATGTTCAACACCCAATTAACAACCAAGAATGCCCAATAGCCATTGTACCCCTAAATAGCCTTTAGAAACTTGGGAGTGTCTCTTTAGCCACTTCTGACAGATCCACTGCTACCTATGTGATCTAATCCTTGATCAGAGTCAGTGTTACAGCTATAAGCAATATGAGAGAGGGATTCAACTGGATGATTTGTATCCTCTGCTAAATCACCTTACTTTAATTATCCAGTCTTCTGCTTTCAGACATATTGACTCTATTCTGACATATCCTGAAATGTGCTGAATAGATTAAGATCGGCTGTTTACTCTTGGATAGTTCAGTATCTGATGTGGGCATAACTAATCATATGCATATATAAATAACATCTCAGTTGAATAATAAACAGTTGACTATCATTTTTATAATTTGCAACTAAAAACTTATTCTTTGACATCATTCATTACTTATTTAAAACAAGCAAATATATTATATATTATAAGCCAAAGTGCCTCGTAAAATTAAAGCTAGTGGTTCCTGCAGATCACTTATCAGGGCTAAACAGCCACCTATGCAACTTACAGTGGGTTCCACATGATTGTAAATCACAACGGGCTAAACACCACTTAGCCAACTTATTTTCATGGGCTAAATAGCTATTTGCATGAATATTGCTTTGTTACTCACAAAGCAGTTGCAGCATTGAAATAGACCTTTAGAAATGTTGGAAGATGTTTTGACAATATTTACTCTGGGTGCTAGCGATTGGTGCTTACCATCAGTGGAGTTGTTCTCAATTTTTGTGGCTTCTTACACTTTGCTTACAAAGGTCATTATCCTAGAATCCCAAAACTGGGTTTATTACAAGTTAAAGCAATGTACTAATAGCTTCCTTTAATTTGAGGATGTCTTGCATTGAACATAGCATCTGAATCAAATTTCAAGAATTCAGACACACTTTGGCACTGATTACAATGTTGGAGAGTGCAAGCTGGAGGTGAAACATGCCATAAACTCAGATAAGAACTGTTGAGGGACAATTGCTTGGATAAATGCGTTGCTCATATATAATTATGACAGTCATGGTCATTGTGAGTGTGGTTGTGTTAGAGTATTGATTAATAAAGTGTATGCGTTTGAAGAGGGGTAAAAATAAGTTTACCCATGTTTGATTATAGATACCCAAGTTCTGTTTCTCATAACTGTTATACCATCAAAAAATAGGTTTGAAGATCTTTCAGCAATATATCAAATGCCCATGTTTGGTGAAGCCACAGACAGACTACAATTGTTAGAAAAAATATGACTAAAAGTCTAATGACAGAGTTGGCCGTAAAAGATTAGACAATAGTGAAGGAGGCTGACTTTAGAAGGTTTATATCCTCAGCTCCTATTCTAACTCACTTATGCAAGGAGCTAAAGCCCCTCTCACCAAATCATCCTTCTAAGAACAGCAAGAAGAAAAGATAACTAACTATATACAGAATGAAATATGGGTTGGGTGGACTGAATAAGATGCAAGCCTTTCTTTGTTCTTTGGCATGGAGAAACCCACCTATTCTATAACAAGTTGTTTCAGGATTCTTCTGATTTGGTTGTAGCCCGAGTATATTGTGGATTCACTGATCATTTTAGGATTTGCACCACCTAACATTACAGGAAGTTGCTGTAGCTCATCCGGCTCATCTAGTCCATAAACAATATGGGAGTGTTTGCCGGGTTTTCTTACATTAGAAGACATTGCATTCTTTCTCTGAAATCCTTTGAAATAACAAAATAAGCTACGTCCTTATCCTTTTGTTGATTGGAATTACTTGTTTTCTAAAGCTGTCTTTGTGACTGAAATTTCTTGTGTTTTAAAGCTTTCTTCATAGTTGAAATTGGACTATTTTAGAACTGCATCATTAAATAATAAATAGGACTTTGAAAATAATTTCAATTAATAAAGTTTGAGAAACGTTTACATGGCTATTAGTTTGTTGACATGACAAGGGTTTGGTGCATTGTCACCAGATTTGGACTTGGCAGGCTGATTTAGGACTGAGACTTGGACTCGTCACCTAGACATGGCAAATTGAAAAATCCATGAAGCTTAGAGTTTTTAAAGAATTTAAAGGTTTTTCTATGTACTCTGTAATATCCTGTTTAATTTAAAAAAGAAATATAATAAACCCTAGATCTCAATAATAGTTTGCATAGTTAAATAAAAATTTGAAATTGACCCAGAAATTGCAGTTTAATAATTTATTATCTAATTCAAATATAATGTTTAGAATATAGCTCAGAAAAGTCCAAATTTATCTTTTGCAGGGGTTGCTAATTTATCTTTAAGTCTGCAGCACTCTACTTCTTAATGAAATGCCGCCAAATCTCCCTGATATCCACCTTTAAATGCCACAACCTGCTGCTAGTTGAAGGAATATTTTAATTCAAACTGTAATTAATCCAATATTGCACAATGGTGATTTTTGTGTGAAATCACTTTAAGGAATTGTGGATTTTTATTCTCCAATTCCAGATCTAGAGGGGTTTTGTCCTTAGGTTAATTGAACCGTAGTTCCATTCTCCACCAGGAGTGGAAATCAGATAATTGTTTTTTCCAATGATACACTGTCTCCTTGCTTGGTCTCACTTAAATACCTTTTTTCCTCCAATGGTCACAACTCTTTACATTCCGTTTGATATCGAAATAAACTTTATTCAATAATCTATTTTATATTATTTAATTCTTTCTTTCGCAACCCACAATTTCCTTTGTTCTTCTCAAGTGACGACTTCTCCTTGTCTTGCGGTCTGTATGCAATTTGCTGCATCTTTATTGACTTCAATGTTTTCTTAGGCAGCAGATTGTATCTTTTGGCTGGTAATTGTGTTTCCTTGGAGAATACACCTTCACTATGTCTATAACAAATACCTTTGTAGACGTTGCTGTTATTAATCGTAACCTGGTGTGTATGTAGTTAGGGTTTTGGTTTGAATATGGGACATTACATACTCTTCTATAAATCAACTTTAAAGACATAATAACTAAAATAGTACAAGCTTCTTTGATTACAAACACAAGTATACATTGAACAAACGAGAATAAAATTGGATTTGAGTTGAACAAAACAATTTTTTTAAATATACAAATGTTCTCAAGTGTTTTTGGTGTACAAAACTCATGTATTATGATGCCCATGACATCAAAAAGAAAATCACAACATATAGTCATGTACTATGGTAGAGAGTGATGGGTTCCACAGTTGCTCCTGTTTATTAGGCTCATTTCCTATTTCATAGAACATTTCCCTAAACATTTCCATCTAATACTTAAGACTTTATATCAATATTCGAAGTAAGAGCACTAAAATCGATGTATAATGTTTTGATAAATGATTGTGTGTTTAGATAATTGTTTTCAAAATATGATAGATATTATGTTGTTTATGGTGGTCTTAGAATAGAAGTATTTTGGAAAAGCTAAATTTTCATGTAGCAAAGGACAGCAAACAACATGTAGCCAAGGTTGTTGTGAGTCTATTGCCGCAGGAACAAGTACTCATAAGCGAATCCCGCAGTCGAAGAAGCAAGTGCATGCAATCAGTGATCTTGACCATCGACAATCCATCAACAGCAGTAATTTCCTCCACATGAAATAAAACAAAACTCTTGCAAGCAGCAGAAATGGCGGACACTACAGCAGTTCTTTAGCAAGAATTGCATAAGTTATGCCATTTGTCTTTGCATTTCCATTAAAATCTATTTCCATTTATGGTTGGGATGTTGTAATAGGATTGTACTTCTTGAAGTCTGATCGTACTTAGTTTCCTATTTATTTTTTATTAAAATTAAATAGTCCTCTTCCTATGTGTTAGGAATGAGTCAACAAGTGTAGTTTAAACTGTGAAGAGTCCAATTAATTTGGGGATAGTTAAAGTTGATCTATATATATTCTGAAGACTTTGTGTACCAAATAACAAAGAGAGATTTTTACCAGTAGTTTGTATTGTTTTCTGAACAAGTAATTTAAGATATTTCTTCAATTCAGTTGATATTGTGTAAATGAATGATAAGGAGACTTGATTAATATTTTGTGAGTAGAAGAGTATAGTTAACCCCCAGCAAAAACCCACTTGAGGTAAAGTTGTAACTCCATTGTTAGTATTAATAGTTGATGATTTTAGTAATCTTAGTTAAATTTATTCCATAGAGATAATTGGTTGTTGATAGTAGAATAGTTGTTACCTGTAGCATTGTAATTTGTTCTTATTAGAAAATCTGCAGCATGAGAAATAGCTTTGTAGCAACTGTTGTAGAATTCCGGTTTGGTTAAAATTCATAGCTTAAATTCCTTTTGAATGTCAAGTTTATTTCCCTATACACAACTACTTTGGACAATTCCCAAAAACCCTTAAGCTATTCATACTGTACCAGTACCATCCAAGAAAATACGTCCCTGGTTTGACATTGTAAATGTAGCACATAATAACTAGTAAGTCCCTTGATAAGGGGTGTTATGATCCATCGAGTTGAGTGCATGCCCTTACTGCACCAGATTTACTGGTCAATGATGGTGTTAGACAGAGAGCCTATACCACATAACCCAACATCACTAGCTCTATGATGGCTCTTGTGCTTATGTTTCAGATAGGTCCTTGATGCTACTGCAAATATTGTAGCATTACTCGAGATCAGCATTGACTTAACAAACCAAAAGTAAAATTGTAATTCAATTTCTTGGGATTCAATTGGAAAATTAAAAATTGCTGACATGTTCATAAAAATAGGGAAAAATAATGTTTCCAATTTTTATTATTTCAAGACAAATAAAGGAAAAAAATTCTGCTTTTCTATCTAGAGTAGGCAAAAATATATTTTTTTGTTGCTTTTTAAATGTAGAGGGAGGGTTTGGGGGCGACAACCACCAAGCCCAAATTACGGCCTTTGAGATCACATAGACCTTCATGCAGTTGTCATTTTTCATAATTATATTGCTTTAACCAAGCTTCAAGAGTCCATACCCCAAATCCTTAAAAAATGTGAGTGTTGAGGCTATAGAGTAGTAATTAGGTCCTAATTAAATGAGAATGTAAGGAATGAGGGGCTTTGGAATGCATCCTAGTTGGTCTAATGTTTGGTTACTTAGGTGAAATTGCTTAGTAAAATCCAATTTTTTCCTATTTTGTACGGGGTAGTCTTAGATAATTGAGTCTACTTGGAAAGATTTGCAAGTCCCATTGAGTCTGGCAAATTCATTGGTGAATCTGTAGGTCTTAGTTGGCCCATGTCACCTCAGGGCTTGACAAGTCTACTGGGAGTCTAATGAGTTTTGTTATTATAGTTTGGTGGGATCAAATTGACTTTGGTAGGTTAGATGCCTCTTGCACACATGAGCACATCATACAATCCAAATTCCTATATTTAAAAATCTATGGAGATTTTATATTTGCTACCTATAATATGATCTCTAATGGAAGAGATTAGCATTTTCTCGCAAACTATATTATTTTGAGTAGTTTTTTAGTGTACCAATAGGGGAATCACTATTATGAAACTCTCAAATATTGAAAAGAAACATAGAAGAGTTATGCAAAAAGATGGTAATGATGTCAAAATGTTGCACAGTTATAGAGGGATGATGATTATTAATTTGAACATCACCAAAGTTGAGGTAATGCTGTAATCATGTAACTTGTTCTTGCCATATTGATTAGTTGTGGCAAGACTGTGGAGTGTGGACATACTCATTAGGTGTTAAGAATTATTTGCATAGCTTAATTGATGATAAGTCTACAAGTAAGCACATTATTGTCCACAAATAATTCAGGAATTTTATAGCTTGCTCTATATAAATGCAATTGTGCTTAATCCTATCATCTATGCTGAAGCTTGTCATTGCAAAGCAACACGGAAGAGGAAAACAAAAGACAATCCTTGAAACCATTTAGTTTCCCTACTCCCAGACCTTTAGATGAATGCAGAAGATCTATTTTGATTTGCTGCATGAAAACAAAGGGGAAATTAGCTCTGCTGATGTTGGGATAGAATGTTTTTCTGGTGAAGCATATCATGGAGAGGAAGATGATTTCTGCAGGTAAGAAAGGGAAGATAATGTGAAGATGCAGGGCCTGCTAATTTACATTCAAGATTTTATCTATGAAAGGAAGAAATTCATGAGTATTTGTTGTGCACAGGTGATATTTCTCTGCTATCTCCATATTTTTGTTTCTTATTTCCCATAGCATTCTACTTACTATGCACAGAAAGCTTAAATAAACAAACTCCAGCACAAATTTTGTACCCACTATATTAGCCATTCCTTTTGGTGTGGGTCAAGCAGAATCATATGTCCATAAGGTCCTAGGAATGTTGTCTCTTGAAAAGATGTGGAAGCTTCATCCGCTTGTATATCCTCATCGATTGCACACTAAGTTACCGGTTCGGGTATGGCAGTACGGCATTTTCTTTTGGGTACGGGTACCGGATTATATATATATATATATATTTATTAATTTATTTATTTTTATTTTATATATTATTTTGATGATGTTCACTAGAACTCAGCACATGGAAGTGTAAAATCATAGTGAATCAAGGCCATCTCAGCTATGAAAAAGAGAAGGCATCACAAATAAGAAAAAAGAAAAAAGAAAATCCTGGCACAACTTCTCTCTCAAATCTGCTTCATTGGTTGATAAATCCATTTCTAAGAGTTAATGACATCCTTGTTTTAGCCCATCAAACACTTAAAATATATGAGTTCCTCGCTCTCCTGTTAGTTTGTCAAATACACTGTACACTGTTGAAAATCTTGGTTTTCCACAGGCCTGTTCAAAGGTGCTTCAATGCTTATTAAGAATAAACTTACTCTTCGTAGCCTGTCCAAATGAGTTCTAAGTTTTAACAGAATGCCTATCCATTTAAACAAAATTGATGCAATGTTAATGCATGTACTCTCTGAGTTGTGACTTTGCTTTCAAGTCTCAGATAAAATTTTCTTCAAATCTGACAACAAGAGTGAAGTATAGAATGTGTGATAATCACAGAAGATGGCATCTTTTGTCTTCCTTTGTCTGTGAATACTTCAATTGTGTGATCTGCTCCCATATGTCAGATACTCTCAGTCATTGACTGCAAGTTTTAGCTATAATCTGCTCATGACTGCTCACTCAAGGTGGATATCCTTTTTAAAATCCCCCTAAATAAATTAAGAACTTTGAACTTGTAGTCCAGCTGATTGTGTTTTTTATCCCATGTAGATTTCATTTTCAAGGTACTTCCAATTGTGATGGGGTTAGAAAATATTCCCATGCCACACCACCAACGTGCTATGCCATTTTTCAGTCTTTACACTAGAAAACAAATCCTTGTACCCCTGACTTTGGCCTCAGAATTTGTCTTACTGCAACCCATCATATACACAATTTTGTGAAGCTAACAAGATGTATGCTATCCTATGAGGATTCTTTGTGAATGATTTTTCCATATGCACATTCTTTAGCACCTTGTCTTGCTGTGAATACTCCTAGTTTGATTTGTCCTTTCACTTTTGAAAGAATGGGTAATCTGCCACCTATGAGCATAACCTTAACACCTGTTGCAGCTTCTGATCCTACCCACTCCTCGTCACTTATCATATCCATGCAGGCTTCGCCTAAACCTTGTAAACTAGCCACAAAATGTGGGTTGTTTGAGTGAGTGAATCATGCTGAACAGAAGGGTAGGACAGAGTTCTTTTTAAATGTATCAAAACAGCATACGACTCTAGGAATAAGAGGGAAGCTGGATCTCCGAATTTCTTGAAAATTCTAAGTGAAAAGATACTCAACTCTGCTACACTAGAAGGCCTTATCAAAACTTAACTCATGATGATCAATTTGCATTCTTGAGGCAAAGCTGCAGGATTACTAAACTTGAGGAAAGAGACCAAAACCATGTTCAACATTTTGAAAAAGTTAGAAGCGTTGGAAGCAGAATAGATTAGTATAGATTGATGTTGCTTAAGAAAGTAGATGGCATGAGAAAACCAGACGATTAATACTTTGGAATTAAAATCATGATATGGTTGAATTAACTCTTGGATCAGCCAAAAAGAAAGAATACAAAATTTATAAAAGTAAAGAGACTGAAAATTTCTTTGATTAAAAGAAGTTAGAAAATTTGGATGTAATGAACTTATTTATTTTAAACAATATCCAGCTTCAATATTGCTCTCTTCAAACGCTCGTGCAGTTTCCAAGACCCTGACTGATCGACACTTTCTCTTTGGATTGAAGTATGAAATAGGGTTAAAATGCAAGATGCTTTATGATTTGTTGGAGCAAGTTGTCTTGGAGGGGGTTTAGAAAAGATGCTCTTTCTCATCAATGATCTCATCTATGAAGGCTCTACTGCTTGCCTTAAACTCAATATTTGGGCTTCATTAAAAACCTGCAAGTTCTCCCCATTGTTTGGCATAGAGGGGACCAAAACCGGTTCAATTAAAAATTTCTTTAGTAAGGTGTTAGCTTGAGGGGGCTATACATGAAGTCAGAGAGTCAGCGAAGGTATTTTCTCCTTGTGCCTTGAAAAAATGTTAAAAGCAGAGAAGTATTCAATCAAGTCCCAAGTATTATAGTTATATTTGCTCAAAAATTTAGAGTTGCAATGGCACCTACTTCTTTCTTGTTTTATCATTAATTCGGAGTTGCCATGAAGTGAAAAAGAGCTTTTGGTGGCCCAACATCAGATTGAACAATGAAACATTTCTAAAAGGCAACACAACACATGACAATTCTCTCAATGATACTACTGGACCACTTAATTGCTAGCAACTACAATATGTTTATTAGGGAGATGGATATGGTGGATGTATCTGGAATGTCGATACTTGTTCACCTACCAGACCAAGTACCAAAAAGTAGCTCTTAAGGGTTACAAATAAAATAAAAACGATTCCTTCTAGATTTGTTTGGAGTTACACATAAGAAATTTTATATCCCATGGTCTATTTGATTCCATTTTGAAAGAACAATAACACCTTGCAATAAGAATGACACAAAACCTTAGTTATTACAACCTTGCAAGAGTATAATGAACTATCCTACTAGCATTAAAAATCAAAAGTTCATACAATAGAAACAAATATTTCTATTCCCTCGATTAACTTGAGAGTTGAGACAAATACTAGTGCTCAAATGTAAAGGATTGCACGAGGAAATCATGAAACAAAAAGAGTTATAGAGTTTATAATTGAAATTCATTCATGAAAATTAATATAACAAAGGTTCAAATTAACTTTCAAGCACAAATTGAAATAAGATTTAAGAAATTCACAAATTTTCAGTAAAGAATGAATGGCAGAAGAAAGTTGACGTTTGTACTAAATATTTAACATCAGGGAAGACTTGAAGGTTGTTATGAGCTGGTTTGGCCTTTATTTATTAAAAACAATTAGTTAGCTTCAGAAAATTCATCTAGGGACTGCCCATTTGCTGAATAAACTCTAGATTTCTGATAAAGGCTTTCCATACTCCTTATGGTTAACTGTTAACAATCTTAGGGAAGATTTGTAGTTATGTGCTCTGAAACAGTTTGGGTCCCATTGTTGATGTAAGTCCTTGGCTCATTGAAACCAGGAATGTAGCTTGAAAAGACTCCTTTAGGGACCAGCAGTTGTGGACTCCCTATCTCTTTGTTGAGTTTTATCCCTTAGATTGAAAAAACTCCTTTAGGGATAAAAACTCTTGGCACTGAATCATAGCAGTAAAAATCTTTCTTTGGAATAACTTGACAAACTAAAATATAAAGTTTTTTTTATATTTATTGGTAACCCACAAAATTGCAGGAAAAAAGAAGATAAATAACTGTGTTTTTTATATTTAAAGCCAAATTAATTGCATAGAGAATGAGAGAATGAAAGTAAAGGTGAGTAGAAACCATGAATTTTTTTAAATATGTTTTTTTTCTCATTAATATCAAGATCACTGATTAGAGTGCACACTGCACAGTGCATTACTACATAGTTTGACTTTGAAGTTTGAACCTGGCAATTAATTGCACACTAGGAAATATGGAACCTTAACCTACAAACTATGAAGTAACACAAAGTAGAGGGAGCCAATGAGGCATGCTGCCAGGAAGTATGATCCACTAGGGGCTGCAGGTTGTGATGATGAAGCTCTGGTGTTCATGTCAGTCCTAATTCAATTCAACTGCTCTTCATCAAATACCTTGGCATCCCTTAAGGCAGAGAAGTCATCCTAGTAAAAAAGTGTCTCCTCATTATTTGTGATTCATTCGAAATTTGTAACAATCTCCTCAAGGTCAATTGGCTAATTGTTAGGGTTCCCGGTTGGGGCATACTACTAACAGAAAACCCCCAACCATAACCTTAAACCTTGAAACCCTGAAGGTGTCAGGCTTTAAGGTTAGGGCATACTAAATAATAGAAAAATTCTAACTCTAAATCCAAACTCTGAAAAAAATTTCAAGGTTTGGGGTTAGGATTAGGGTACATTACTAGCAATAATTAAAAACTATAACCCTAACCCCAAATGTGGAAAACAATTTTAGGGTTTAGGGCATGCAAAATCAGGGTTTACAAAGAAAAAATATATTTTAATGATAGACTGAGAAACAGAAAAAAAATCAGACAAAATCAGACTGAATGGTGAAAAAAATGCAGTGAAGAATATAAAACTGAAAATCACAATTTTTTCAGTAAAAAAAATGTGATTTCGCCAATTTTATCAGTCAAAAACTTGCACTGACCATTTTTTACTGAAATATTATGATTAAAAAAAACCTTGTCCAGCAGGGCTGTCTGCGATCCAGAAAAGATTTCTGCATCTGTGCACTGAATTATGAAGTGCTTTAGCACACACTTGAATAGTAATACTGATAATGAAAAGGCTTAATTGCTTACAAATGTTTAGGTACATATTTTATAGTCAATCTCAACAAAGGCACAATCTGTGTGAATGTGCAAGAGTAAATGCTGGGCACGGATTAACAACATAGTAAGGTTAAATCATGACCATTGAACATAAATATCAGAATAATATATACACTAAATATCTATGCTCCCCCAAGTTCCCAAGATGGGAACAGCGGAATGTGTTTCTGGTACGGGGATTTTTTTGGCCATTTTTTAGGGGACGACTATTAAAAAAAAAGAATTTTTTTAAAATATAAGGAAATTTCAAATATTCATATGTTAACATTGACAAAGCATTCATCATAGACATTATAGAACCTTTGTGAGCATGGGTAATTGAATAGGAATTATGATGTTCTTTATATATACCTATGAGCATGAGTTAATGAAGACATGCTTGACTCATGTGTATATTCAAGTGAGGGATTTATTATTAAAGTTTTCTTGAAGCCTTAGACTAGCTGTTTTGTTGTCAAACTCATTAATAAAGAGGAACGGTCAAGTAAAACGATAATTGGTTATGTTCTAGTTTGACCTTAGTTGCGATACTAATATATGAGTAAGTTCTTAGTTGTTTGTGCAAATACATTTTTGCTTTATGAAAATGGCATTTCCTGCTAACTATGACTTAAATCACATTCAACAGTATAATGACTAGCATGCCAACTTTGTCTATCATAGCCCTTGTATACTAAACAAGTTGTCCAATGTATGAAGCAAGATAGTCCTTGATTGTGGCTTTAATTGTGAAGATGTAGAGATTTGCAATAGGGGATATGTTTTCTGTAGATTTTGTGATCTTGATTCATCATTGGTCTATTACTTGGTTAGACTTATAGTTCGATGTGGGTATGGGAGCAGTGCCTCTCGTAGGGATTCGGGAGCAGCACCCTTGTAGGGTTTGGGGACAACACACTTGACACATTCCCTATCGTGATATAGGGCAGGGTTGAGGGGTGGAGCCCTTGCCACCACGCCCAAATTAACACCTTCAAAACTACACAAACCTTTATGGTGAACACCATTTTCATATTTTTTTGTAAATCCTAGATGGGCATGTCATAAACCAAACAAGCATTGAAAGGTTGTAACTTTTTTTCAAAAAGTAACTAAAATGCCCTTGGGTATGTTAGGGGATGGCTAGTTGTCCTTGGGATAGATGGGGGATGTCTAGACATCCCTTGGCTGTCCTAGGGACGGCTAGCTGCCCCCTAATGTACCTTGCAAACTTTTTGATGTCCCAGGGACGTTTCCTAAATTTTTACAAAAATGGAGATTGGGAGGGATGTTTCCTAGACGTCCTGCATCCCCAAAACGTCCCCTACAGTGGACGAGGGTGAAAGGGCAGGGGACATGTGCCTGCATTGCTAAATATATGATGTATATGAGAGACTTAAGTGATAGGCTATATGGTGTTAATGAACACGAGCCACATGTCAATTTCAACACTCAATATCCTTAAGATTGACTTATGGAGCTAGAGCTTTCATTAATTTGCCATTCAGAAAAGATTTCTGTTTCTACGCACTGATTATGGAGTGCTGTAGCACACACTTGAATAGTAATAATGAAAAAACTTAATTGCTAACAAATGTTTAGGTGGGTGACATACATATAGTCAACCTCAAACAAGGTATTTTCAGTGTGGATGTGCATGAATACATGTTGGCCATTGATTAACAATATAATAAAGTTAAATAATAGCCATTGATCATAAAGATCAAAATAATAAATACACTAAATAGGTAATGTATATGAGAGTGTAAGTGATGTGCTATATATTGTTAATGAACACAAGCCCCAAGTCAAATTTAACACTCAACACCATTCCTTAAGGTTGACTTAGGGAGCGGAAGGTCTCATTAACCATTTATCCTTCCTTCATGACAGCACCTTGTATCCTGATTATCTTTCAAAGACAAACACATGGAGCCTCCACCAAAGGTTTGGTGAAGTTACCTGCTGGCTGGTCTGTAGTCAGAATATACTGCACATCAGTTTCTCCATACTGCACTCACTCATGAGTCCAATCCATGCCTACCTCAATGTGTTTCAGCTGTTGATGGAACACTAGATTCTTGGTCATTACCCAAATCTTGTAGCTTCTATCCTGTATGAAGCCAAGCTCCTCAAGTAGATGATGTGACAATTGCAATTGCTGTCCCACCTAAGCGAAACTTCAATATTCTGCCTCTGTAGAAGCCCTGAAAACATTATGCTTCTTGCGCATCCTTGCAACTGGACCATCACCATAGGTGAAAATATAATGAGGAACAGGTCTCTGGTCATTCTCGCTGCCAGCATAATTGGAATATGAATATGCAATTAAATTGGGCAAGCTTTCTCTCCCATTAAATATTACCATGTCCAAAGTATCCTTAACATACCTCAACATACTCTTTGCTACAATCCACTGACTTTCCATATGTCTGCAATATATCTAGCCACATAACCAACAGAAAAGTCAGTATCTGGTCTACTGTGAATCAAATACAATAAGCAGCCTACTAGTGATTAGTGTGAGAGATATCCACCTTAGGATCAGCGGACAGTCCTTCACTAGCTTTGTAACTGAAGCAATAGGAGTCTCAGCTGCATAAACAATTTTCATCTTCAATTTCTTCAAGAGGTCCAAGGCATATCTAGGCTATGTGAGAAAAGTACCATCCTTCATTTTTAAATTACAAAACTAAGAAGAGGTGTAGATGAACCAAATCTATCATCTCAAAGGTATTCTTCAACCCAGACTCTCACGTTTTCAATTTCTTTTGCTGAAATTCTTGTGAGAATCAAGTCATCCACATACAATACAATGATGATGATGTCCTCACCTCTCTTCCATACATGGACATTGTTGTTGGAAATGTATTTGTTAAATCTAGAATTGATAAGAAAATTACCATCTTTTCATACTGTGCCCTAGGAGCTTATTTAAGCCCATAAAATTTAAAAATGATTTCTTGAACTTGCATACGAGAGGAGTGGAGCCATCCTTCACAAACCCAGGTGGTTGATCCATGTAAATATCCTCTTTCAAGCCCCCATTGAGAAATGCATTTGTCATATCCAAGACAAGAAGTTATATTAAGAACAAGTGTAATGGTGTCTATGTGAGCCATTTGAGCAAATATTTCAGTCTAGTTAATGCCTCTCTCTTTGAGAAAAACCCATCACCACCCAATTGAACCTTATGCTTTTCCACCTCACCCATGTAAGTATGCTTGGTCTTACAGACCTGTTTACACCCCACAATATTCTTACTCTTGGGCCTAGAAACCAATTGCCGAGTGTTTTTCCTCATTAAGGCCTCATATTTCTCTCCCAGTGTTGCTTCCTTCAGGTTTCCCATGCACTTGCTTGAAGGATCTTCTTTTCTGTTGACTTTAGCAATAAGTGCAAAGTTCACCTTGCTCTTCTGCCCACAAGTTTTCTGTTTCATAACAGCTAACTCCAATGATAGCTTAGGAACATCTTCCAAAGTGTTCTGAAACCACTTAGGCCCAGAGTCCTCAATAAGGGCTGGAGAAGAGTCAGAAGCAATTGTAATATCAATAATAATCTGGTCATGTACTTCCTCAATATGATTACAATGTCCATCATGGGGATTTACCATATATGCCTCATCATGTCCAAAATGAGAAGGTGTTTGATCATCAATACAATGAATCTCTTCAGCTGAATTGTGGAGGGTCACCAAGAATCTGAAGGAAGAAATAAAAGTGGACTGAGAATCCTCAAGTAAAAATGGAAGTGAAGAAGATCCATCCATGAAAGAAGGAAACTTCTCAACAAATCTGATGTCTTTGCTCTCTTCAATCTTCTTAGAAGTAGGGTAAAAAAGCCTATATCCTTTGAAAGCCTGTGGTCCAATTCTCTTTTCTTTAGAAATATGGAGTTCTCATAGGCATGAGAAAACAGAAAGAGGGATGAATCTAGCTTGCAGCCCACCAGAATAACGCAATACATCCCATCGTGGCACTGTCTGCCGTGGCTTCATCAAGCTTGCATCCAAGAGCATTGAGAAAAAGTTCATAAAGAAATGGACCAAATGGGAAGCTCTTGTGAATTGATCTTTGCAGGTTTAGTGCCTCGGACAAGAATCCGTTAACAACCACTCTTAGTTGAAGCATCACGGAACAACATCTTGATCCTTGTGATACTTCTTCCCCCAAAAGCCAACCATTACAATGTTTGAAGAATGAAGGACTAGTTGACCTTCCCACATGCTTATCAAAATAATTTTAATGAAGATATGTGGCTATCTTGAATCAGCAGTCCATTGAGCTGCCTTCATGTTTTAATGAGGTTGTCAAGAATATATCTAGCTCACAGAAATCTTACTGTTTTAAGTCTTACTTACATTTGAGCAGTAGGCCTGACATGTCTAAGGCCTTGGCTATGATTTTATATGAAACATTTAGAATTGCATGAGTTGTCATACTGCTTTATTTTCTCTATTATCATCCTTTGTTATCAACTTTAAGATGGCGTGATTAATTGTTTATTTCTAAGGCACCGTCTTTATAAAACATGAAGAGATAATTCCTAAGGCACTCCTACATGGCTTTAGAGAATTAACCTTCTTCATGGTAAAAGGGCTAGTTATAGCTTCACCAATTTTGAGGATTTTCCTAACGTGGAGTATCTCAACCATCTCAACTGACAGACAATTTCCTTTATAATCTCTCCCAGAGATCATCTTCAAATAGATTCTGGAAGTGACTGAGGAAGAAATCTTTGATTCCATCTTGCAATGACAAAGTTGAGCTATCAATTGCAATCATAGATATAATCTTCTCTCTTCTATGCTTTGCTTTTCAGATGATTATTTTTTTTGTACTTTTGTACTTTGCTTTATCCAATGATGTCATCCTAACTTTAGCTGCTTGATTAGAAAGCTTGAAAGCTAAGTTACTGGTTCGGGTTCGGGGACGGGTGCAGGTACGAGAACCCGGAATGTGGGTACTTGAAAATTTATTTTAGTGGTTTGGGTACGTATGGGTACGTGTGTGTGTGTGTATACAAAAAAATAAGAGAAATATACAAAATTGTAAAACTAAATCATTTCATAGTATGATACTTGATCATTGATAGGTAAAACTGAAATGTATGTGTGTTTAGAGGCCTCATATTGGGCCGTTTTAGGGTTAGGAGGAAAAAAAAAGTTTTTTAATAGTGTTTGGGCCCACTTTTTATGACTTGGGCTGTGGGTTCTCTCGGGTTCATGCTGATTTCACCTGGGTTTGTGCTGGGTGTGCATAGGGTGCGCGGGTGTGCGCACCCTGGTGAACCCAGCACGAACCCGGGTGAAATCAGCACGAACCCGGGTGTGCGCACCCTGGTGAACCCACAGTGCTGGGCGCGCACCTTGTTTGCACCCAGCATGTACCCGTAGACGAACCCGAACCGGGTTTGGGGCCTGCGGGTATGAACCCTGCAACATAGCTTGAAAGTTAAAAACCTTTTCAATTAGGCTTGAGCGTCTTGATTTGTATGGTTTCTTCCTAATTTTTCCCTTATTTGTTCCATTGTTCTTGCCTAAATTTCGTTCCTATTTGATGCTGCCATTTACCTCACTATTAAATCTGACTACTCTTTTGATTACAACTCCCCATTAGATGATCAGGCTTTAGGTGCTTGGGACTAGGGCTGGGATCCCCCATGATATCCTTGGCATTGATTTTTCCACTATTCTAATAATCATTGGACTTATAAGTGCCCAAAAGTGAATGGGCTGACATGGCAAGTCTGATGATGATTGAGAATCCTAGTAATCCTAAAAATGACATTAAGTGAAATAAAGTTTTGGTAGCTAACATGTGTCTCCAAGGTGAGGTCCCACTTGTCAATCTTTTGTCCCTAGTTCCTGCCTCGTGTTGCTCTATGCTTTTTGTGTTTTTCCTTAAAAGTTATTTTTGTTTCCTTGTGAATTAGTGAATTTGCCTTGACATTTCCATTCACTACAGTAGTCGTGCATTTGCTTGGCAAATCCTTTACTGTTGAAACTGGCAAATTCGCTTAGTTTGTTTGCACACAGAATTTTATTTCAAAACACAAGTCTCTACTAAGTTTTTCTATTGCATTTCACCTGGTTAACCTTAATTCAGATCCACCATTTTCGGACACGATTGGGATCATTCTATGCTTACAAAACCTTTAATTTGAGTTGTTTGCACTGTCCTTAAAATTTGTAATTTGCGACCAACACTCTGCTATCATCTTTCTTGCTTGACTATTCTGTTGTTTGCCAAAAATTTCTTGCAATTTTATACATCCAGTCATTGTTTAGCTCAATTCTCTTTGGATCTTTGCTCCTCCTTTGGCCTTTGGAGATTGACTCATGAATAGTTGCTCAGAAAGGAAACGAGTTGAAAAACGGATTCTTGAGAATAGTGTTGCCTGTTCCAAGATTGCTCTACATTTACAACATACCTAGTTCTTTGTTTAGATTAATTGTTTACCATATATTATAGAAGTTTTGTTTAGAAAAGATTATTTGTTTTATCTGTAGTTTCTTTATCAGTGTAGGAATTGTTAGAATATAAAAGGTAGCATAGGATATGCGGCATTTGTCATTTCTTTCTTTGTTTTCTTTCAATAAAAAAAATCACAAAAAAAGAGAAGCTTTTATTTCTAGAAAAATAAGTTTTGTTGTTTTTGTTCTAAAAGGTCTTCCTCATAGTATCAACACCATTCATTTTCAAACTCCTAGGAAAGCCTCCCTTGAAGGATTTCTTCTGAGAAGCTTATGTAAACATTCAGGGTAAGTTTCTAGTAGAAATAGTAGGAAGGTTTTTAGTGGATTCAAACAGTAGAAGAAATTAGGTTCTTTCAAGAGCGAATTAAATAATTAATCAAATATAAAACTTTTAACTAGAAACTCGCTGTTATCTATGCTTAGAAGAAGTAATTAATTTTTGTTGAAAAGTTTTTCTTTTTTTTGTGAGTGAAATATTGACTGGTTAAGAAGCTATTTCTTTAGCTTTGCTTCTATTGGAAAGTATTGGAAAGACACAGTTCAATTTCTGCATTTCAATTGCTTCTGCAAATTCTAGAAAAGTGAATCAAGATTTCCTATGTTTGGAGAAAGGGTAAAATTATTTGTATGTATTTATAATATAATTAATTATATTTATTTAAATATGTTATTGATTTGGTTGGTGAAATGCAAACTGGGGATTTGTGCCTTTTCTATTAAATCAATAAAAAAATTACAAATTAGATCTGCCACTGAGTGGTGGCGACATGAGAGATTACAATCTAGGAACACGAACTAAAGTCCTATATTTACAATATAAATTTCCATCATGGGAGACCAACAAGATTGATCGTGCTTGGTATCTTGATTACTTTTGCTGTCCCAAATATCTTTCATATCTCATTACTGGAGCTAGAGTTGGAGGGTGTTGTAGGGGGAGAGTCGTAGCTTCATCTAAATGGAGCTTGGGAGATGAGGAGGTGCAATGCCCAAACCATTCTCTTAATCTTCTCACATTTGTAAATGTGTAATATCTGCCGGGATTGACTTAGAAAATCTCATAGGAGCATGAGTGATTCCCCCATTAGTCCTTGTATCAGGTTCAGCACTGGTTGTGTGTATGGAATATTAACACTTTCTGATATGCTGAAGAGGCCACCTATGCCTGTGTTTTCTGATTGTAGATTGTACCTATCAATGGCATCCATTGCGTGCAGTCTATAAGACTTCTGAAGGTAACCTGGGCCCTTGGTTATCACTAAATCAGAAATCTTGGATAAGATCCATTGAGTTTGATAGAAATGTTGAAGTGACCTCACTATCATACAAGTGCTTCTTCTTAAGATAATTTTCCACCAAGCCCTTGGTTATCCTTGCATCCTGGATAAGATCCATTGTGTTTGATAGAAATGAAGAGACCTCACTCTCATACGAATGCTTAGATTTTTGATCGAGCAAATTGTATTGTACTACAAACTATATGTTTTTGATGGTTTGTGCCCCAATTATGAAGAATGCTCTCATTTGTTTTGTATCAAAGGATCCATGGAGCTTTGTATCCCATTTCCCCATTGGCAATTTGATCCAAAGTTCTTACTATTGAGTTGGCTAGTTGCTTCAATGTTTTGCATGCAGAGAGTCTAGTGAAGAGTTATTTGAGTTTGGGATATGAGGCTAGCATTATGATTATACTTGCTTGATATTGCTTTATCCAAGGGATGCTTGATTCCTTTGTTCTTGCTAGCAATCCTTCCTCTTGGGTTTGTCACTATAATTGTTGATAATGCCATCATGCTGTGAATAAGCTAAGTTACCGGTTCGGGTTTGGTGACGGGTGCAGGTACGAGAGCCCAGTACGTGGGTACGTGAAATTTGTTTTTAGGGGTTTGGGTACCTATGGGTACGTGTGTGTATATATATATATATATGTACATATATATATGTATAAATATATATATATATATGTGTGTGTGTGTATATATATATATACCGGTTTGGGTTTGGAGACGGGTGTGGGTACGAGAACCTGGTACGTGAAATTTTTTTTTAGGGGTTTGGGTATGTATGGGTATGTGTGTGTGTGTGTGTATATATATATATGTATTATATATACAAAAAAAAGAGAGAAATATACGAATTGTAAAACTAGATCATTTCATAGTATGATACTTGATCATTGATCAATGCCAAATGCCAAAGATAAATATTAAATGCCAATTGATAGTTGAAAAGTATTCAAATAAAGCCATATCAATGATATAATATACGTCTATGTTCACGATTCCAATGGAAATCATCACAATTATTGAAAAAAAAAAAAAGTTTTTTAATCAAGTTTGGGCCCACTTTTTTGACTTGGCCCATGGGTTCGCTTGGGTTTGTGCTGGGTGCGCACAGGGTGCGCGCCCAACATTGTGGGTTAGTACGGGTGCGCACACCTTGGCGAACCCACAGTGCTGGGTGCACACCCAACATGTACCCACAGAAGAACCCGAACCAGGTGTGTACCCGGACTGGGTTTGGGGCCTACGGGTATGAACCTTGCATCTTAGAGAAAAAGGGATCTAGCCTTCAGGATTGCTTGTACATTTGTCAGACAATAAGGCACGTGGGAAACTGTCATTCTATTTTCCTGTCCACATTGGGTCAAATCCAATTGCCATATGATCACATCATTTGCTAGACATTTCATCTAGATGTTCAAACCTTGTGCCAGGAGAGGGATGTGCCTCCATCTTATCGTTGATGATGTATTCTTTGTGGTTGTCAATTGCAAACTTTGCTAGGATACTTGATTCTCTATATATCTCCCTATAAATCTGTTGTACCTTGAAGGATTCCAAAGAATCCACAAGGTTCCAAGCTTCACAAAGAATATTTGCAAGTTTCCAATTGGAGGTTCCCTTCCTTCTTATTGCATCGATTATGATCATTGAGTCACCTTCCACTTGCACGAAGAGCAAGCCATTAAGCAAACATACTTCCAGGCTAAGCATAAATGCTTGCACTTTTGACTCGTTATCGGTGACATCTTTGATCTTTCTTGAGGGGGTGTAGACCATTCTTTTTTTTAGAGTTTCGAATGATGCATCCAATATCTGAGCTGCCTGGATTGCCTCTCACACCACCATAAAAATTTAATTTCACCCACCTGCTGGGAGGAGGATTCTATTTGATTCCTACAAATGGGTTGGTTGTAGAATCAATTTTATAGGCCTCATGAATGAGGGATTTAATTATGTTTTTTTTTTTTTTTGTAAGGCAAATTGCTATTAGAGAGGATAGCGCTCTTTCTATTATGTTAAAGCTCCAAATTACATATTTCAGATTTAAATTTTACAACGACCTCATATTACATATCCAGATTTTCTACTTTCATAGAGGATCTTAATGTCATCAGATGCTTTTGTTTTGTTGAAGGCGTTTTCTTCCTCTTCACCTCTGTCTATTCTTGTTTTGTTTTAGGGGGTTCATTGCTATTTTCCACTTTCAAATTTTCACCTTCCCAAGATATAGAAGTTTCGGTGTTTTTGTGTTGTAAATTTGTGGGGGTTGGAGAAACCAACGTGAGTACCTCTTTTGACATCTTATCAGGCATGACCTCTTGAGATAGATGAAGCGAATTTGGAACCTTTTCTTAAGATGTAGGGAAGGAGCAACAACATTCTGCTCTGAGGGAGAGCTTACATAGTGATGGGGTTCCACCTGTCCCACCAAGATGGCTTGCTAATGGGGGTAGCCTTAGCCCGTGTAATGTCCCGCAAAATTGTAACACCAAATAGGAAATATTAAAATACAATTAATGAAGTCAAATGAATCTTAAAATATAAATATGAGTAATTGCAATTTAAATATTATAATTATAATTATCATGGATAACATTATAATTATAATACAAATATCATAGTATGGAATGGAATAATTAATATTAGTAATTATAAACATCATAATAATAAAGATAATATTCACAAGAAAAACAAAATAAAATAATATTAATAAAAATATATCAAACAAGAAATATTTAAATAAAATATATTATTAGCAAATAAAGTATACTAAACAGCATCAAATAAGGCATCAATTCCTAAATGGGAATCTAAAGGCATTGATTCTCAAGAAGCACATAAACAGCAGCGATCGATATACTTCAAAAGCCACGATTATTAAAAGAGCGATCACTTTAGGCAAAGATCACATCATTCCAAGGGGATATGCTTAGTCCAAAGGGCATGGACTTTGACCATCGGTCATGTCTCTTGGTAGATTGAGTGGTATTTATGAGGCAGAAAATCCCAAATAAGGGGGCATCGAAGGAAATAAGGCAAATAAAGTAAGATATCTGCTGGCAACAAGGATTCAGCTTGTATTGTAAGTTGATATAATTGAGATGGAATAATTAAAAGATATAATGCATTGTTAATAGGAACAAGGTTTTATGCGTATCATTATTCTATGATAGCATAACCATAGTCTATTATGTATTGCTGATATGACTATTTTCAAATCTGAATTTGATTAAATTACTATATGCATATTGGCACCATGATATGAGAAGGGGGATTACAAAAGAGAGCAGTAGTGAGGCACTCTCCTAGGTACACCACCTCTATAATGGAGAACCTATGTGTTATATAATGGAGGACCAAGTGTCCGGTGAACCAATGTGTTCTATAATGGAGGACCAAGCGTCCTATAATGGAGAACCAATGCATTTTGTAATGGAGGATTTAGTGTCCTATAATGGAGGACCAATGTGTCCTATAAGGGAGAACCAGTGTGTTCTATAATTGGGGACCAAGTAGTCCCAAGGAGGCCAAAGGGGTACTTGCCTTTGTCTCAAAGGGTGCTGCCTTTGGGCCTAGGAGATGGAATTTTCAGGGCACCTATTGTAGTCTCACTCCTCCATCATGGTGAATCGAACTTTCCAAGGATGTTAAAGTACTTTGTGATTGAATTAATGATTGGTCAATAGTTTATTAATAGCTAGTTATGGCAAACTACTAACTATTATTGTTGTGATAAATGATTCTATTCTACTAATAAATTTGATTATGGTGAATGGTTCTATATGCAAGACTTCAATCAAGGTTTCAATTAGGTGAGACGTATTCTCTAGCCCATTGTATTTAGATTAAGGAATTAGGGAAAATTTAGGGCATTCGCAATTAGGGGACATTACAAGTGGTATAGCACATTACAGCCTGTCCCCTACCACACTGTGCAGTAGCATGTTCAGTTGCAAAACATCTCTTGCACTTGAAGGCAATTTTTTTGTAGTCTATTGGTTGATGCCAGTGTCTATCGCCAACTTTGAGAAAAATCTCTGCTGGAAGACCTTTTGTAACACCCATTTGGACGCAAAGACGTGCAAAGTTGAGTTTTCATAATTGATAGTTTCCTTTGAGATGCTGTAATACTTGCCCAACCCATTGCCAATCGCCATCAAACAATCAATTTCCCAAAACTTTAATGGAAAGTAAGGTAAACAAACCCACAAAAAGGCATAAGAAAAGTCTCTGTACACAGGTCGAACAAAGGGAACCAAGGTTTCATACATAAGAAATCACCTTGGTAGAACCAAGGCCTAGTGTTAAGAATTGTTTTTTATCTTCTATAGACTCAAATTCCAAAATAAAAAATCCTTTTGCACTCCAAAAAATCTTTCCATTACATGCTTATCCATGAATGAAGATCAATTAACTTTGGCCATACCTTCGTAAATCTGCAAACAAGGGTGTGGGCTTGCAAATAGATTTCTCTGTCACCAATGACACTGTTCAAACAAATCTTTAGGGCATTCAATGAAAGACAGATTGAGAATGGAGGTTTTTGATTTGCCCCATTGCGAGGAGAGGATGGTTTGGAAAGCATAATGGAAGGTCCCACATACTTTTCATCGGCCTCCAAACATCCACTAGACAGGTCAGAGGCCAAACCCAACGCAACCTTCTAATTGGGCTGTGGCTCCTTCCTTGCAATTTTGCCTATTTTGCTAGGGATTCGAGACCCTATATCTTGCGTTGCATCCAGCCTTGGCGATGAGTCCTTAGCACCACCTTGGTGCACCGATTTAGAGGCAGAGGGGAGGGAAAGCGAAAGAGATTCAGAAGCAAAAACCCCAAAGACATTCGCAGGGTTAACCATGGTAGTTGCAGAGCGTGCCATCATTCCCGAGACTTACTAGAGAATACTTATGGTAAAATCTTGAATTAGATTTAATGGAGTATGTTAAATTAATCACATCCATTTGATTAATTTAGTGTAATTGGCTATTTAATATTAATTAATTAATTTAATCGTTTCATTAATTTATTTCACAAAAGACAAAAAAGGAAAGCAATTGCATTTAACAAGGTTTAAAGTAGCTTAGTTTAATTAGTTCAAAGCAATTAGATTAAATTAGTTTAGTTTCCTTGATTAGATTAATTTTGTTTAGCTTGTTTTATTAGATTAATGCATTTGCTCATTAAAATTTAAAACATAAAATCAACCAAAAAAATACAAAATTGAGAAAACAAACTAAAAATATCTCGTGCTTCATATTATCAAACAAAAAACTTCCCATTATTTTAAACAAAAAGACTGCAAACAAAAGCTCTATCCTAAGTATTCAAATATTCAACAAGAAAAACAAAGAACCTTCATGACAGATTTAACAATGCAGTGTGCCCAGGACTATGATCAAATTTAATAAGAGAGTTGGGGAAGGAGGTTTTTCCTGTTCCTATTGTTTTCCTCCTTGAACAGATCGGTGTTCTAGAAGAACAATTGAGAGACATAATCACCCCTGCTCCGAGAATTCCTCTCCAGCCAACACCTATGCCACCTGTCCCTGCTTATTAGTTTATCCTCAGGAAATGCAAAATCAAATCAACCATCCACTCACTTGCCCCCACTTGGACCACGACTTCACCTTCTGTTACCTTGATCACAGTCATAGATATCTTAGTTATTCGTCCAAGTAGACAAACCCATGTGTGCCGATTGACATGCATACAGGATCAGCTCTCTTGATTATTCTTCTGTCCCTCAATTATATTAATGCTATTTTTCTTGCTTTCAAGATCTGTCTTCCCTTTTAGAATCCTACTGGTATCAGTTGAGAACAAGGTCCATGGTCTATCCAGCCTGCAAGAATATGAAGTTCTAGAAATCCTAGCAGAGGCAACAACTTGAATCTTTTCCACTTATCACTGATTTGATATAACTATGTAATTTTTTTGTTATTCATCTTGCTTATCTTTTCTTTTCAATATTTAGTTTATACATACTCATATTATTGAAAATTATTGACAGATTGTTCCGATTAAAAAAGTACTGTTGTAGCTTCAAAGATTTGCACCATTGATCAAGAGTGGTTCAGTCATGTTACTATTTCGTCTGGTTTCTCTCATTAATCTGTAAAAACTGTTTTCATCTTTGTGTAATTTTATCAATTTGCTGTTTAGGATTGAATAGACGATAATTGTTTCACAATGCTCATGTGCATTTTCATTTTCTTTGACTACTGTATAAAAAATCCATCTTCTCCTCAAGCTGCGCAGTAAAATATAATGTTTCATTTATTCCCTAAGTCTCATTTTTGTATACTTGTATAGGTACGATTTTCCATGGAGTCCTACCAAATTGATTCCCTTCTATGGAGGCCCAGAGTATCATGACTACCATCATTATGTAGGAGGACAAAGTCAGAGTAACTTTGCTTCGGTATTCACATACTGTGATTTTATCTATGGTACAGACAAGGTTAGCTACCACCTTTGGTTTACTTGATTTTAGCATAAACTGGTTGATTATGAGTTTGAGGTTATTTCTGTAAAATTGAATTGCTCGAGTTAACACTCACGAGAACTGCATTTATAAATAATGTAGAGGATATGGCCCACAAGATTTTATCTCATGGCAAACCTGTGCTGAATTTGCTGTTCTTGTAAGCACTTAGCTGAGTATTTTTCCTTTCTTGTTCATCCAGGGCTATCGCTATCAAAAGGAGCATCTCATGAAGGTAGAATCTTTTTGCCCAGTTGAATGCTTGTTTCTTTTTATTTTCCCTTCATTTTTGTTTGTTTGAGTGTTGTTCATGCCGCATGGTTTTTCTCTGGTTCATCAAGATGAATGAGAAGAGTAAATTGATTTGTTTTTGCTTGGAAACTATTTCGTTTGTGAAGATCCGTGGGGCAAGTGTAGTCGCAGACAATAATCACAAGGGAGATGAAAGCAATGGGCAGGTTCCATATGAGCTTGTTAAAGACCAAAAGACTTGCTAATTCAACCTCCATTTCATCAGACATGCATGTTTTAGCTTTGTACTGCCCTTTTACAAATTTCTTATGCATGTATTAGCACTCGTGTCCTTGCTGTTTGTCATGTATGTTTACTGAATGAAACATTAAAATTAAAAATGGTTGAATTTTGTCAGAACTGAAAAGATATGGAGAACAGAACAGTGATGTTTATTGTGATGCAAAGAGTTGTTATGTGACTTTTTGGTCAAGTGAAAAATAAATTTCATTATAATCGAAAAGGAGAAAATTAAATGTTAAAAGGTAGGGAGAGCTACTGGAAAATTATTTTAAAGAGAATATAACCAAACCTTCAAATAAATTTTGGCTTCTACTATTATAGTTTAAAAAACCTACAATTATAAGAAAGATTTTTTGAATCTGAATGGATGTAGATTTATTTATTAATGTTCATATTAAATATTTATAATCTGGAGATTCATTTCCAAAAAACTTGATGTACCCTTCCCAAGAGTTATAAGTTATTTTATATAAATATGTTACTTGCTAGGCAATTAGCCAATACTAGTGCAATGAGTATTTTGCTATTAAAAGCTCAAAAACCTAAAACGTCTATTGGTCGATTATTTCTAAACTTCTTTGTAGGGGAAGTCATACTCTAGGGGAGAGGACCCAGAGCATAGAGCATGCTCTAATAGTTGTTATAGCATTTGTTGATTTAATGTCCAATATTTTTAACAATATTGGACCAATAGTTGCGACTTTAAAGTTGTTAGTGTTGATGATGATTACCCATAATTGAATGAAATGTATTCCTTAGATCTAAAAAGCAACAAATCATGTGATGCCACATCAACACACCAATAAAACATGACTTAGTGCACAACTATCAGTCTTGCCATGTTGATGTGGCATCATATTTGATGATGTGACCCTGAAACATTAATTATAAGTAGAGGACTTGACAAGTAAGCTGCTGTAAAAAATTGGGATTAGACTTGCTCTGCAATAAAAGATTTAATTTTTGTTAAGTCAAAATTTCAAAATTTTTATTTCTTGAAAACTATAAGCTTTTTTATCAGCATGTTTTAAATCTTAATATAATTTTTTTAAAAAAAAAAAATCTCAATAGAATGTTTTTAAAAAAAAATCCTAATATAATGTTAGAGGTGACAAATATATTAATGGACAAGCTAGATCACAATTTTTTATATGATGGTTATTTTAAAGTTTAATCTTAAATAAAATAAAGATAATTTTAAATTTGATGTTAATTTGGTTATGAAAAGTATCATTAATTATTTGTCATTATAATAAAACATTTTGTTGGATCATAAAATATTATATGATAATTATTAATAGTATTTTATTAAGGTGAGGGTATAATTATTATTATAAAGATATAATATTATTAAAATAACAATAGTAATTAAAAATTAAGTTTAGAGTTAGTTTATTATTATAATTATAATTATATATATATTTCATTAAATTAAGGTTATATTTAATTAATTTATGTAAGATTTAATTTTTTATAATGAGATTTAGAATTAGAATTACATAAATTATTTTAATTATATAATTATTTAATTTTATGGATAGAAAATACTTAAAATATAATTCTAACTGATATGTTAAAATTGAAAATAATCATAAAAATAACTGTAAGTGTTCAAATCAATTAGCTATAACCCTAACCTTAATTAATAATTATTTTCAATGTTTTAATTAAATAATTATCAATCAAAATTATTATAATTAAAAGAATTAATAGAATCTTAATTTTATAATTATTAATTCAATTATAATTCTAATCCTAATTATTACAATTCTAAAATCATTATAAGTACGGTTAGGGTTAAAATTATAATTAAGGTTAGAACTAGGGTTAGGTTTAAAATTAGGGTTAGAATAAGGATAATCGTTACAAATAGAAAAATGCAAACAATGCTCCTTTTAATCACACTTCAAAAATTGCTTTAATGTTAGGGTTAAAATCTAAGTTAGGTTTAGAATTAGAATAAGGGTTACGAGTAGTGTTAGGGATAAATTATAATTAGGATTAGACTTAGGGTTAGACTTATAATTAGGGTTAGGGTTGGGGTTATGATTAGAATTAGATCTATGATTAGGGATGCAATCAAAGTTATAGTTAGGGTTAGAATTAAAAGTAGGGTTATGATTATGATTATGGTTAGGGTTAGAATTAGGATTAAAGCGAGGGTTAGAGTTAGGGTTAGGGCTAGGGCTAGTCCTAGAATTAGAACTAGAGTTAGGATTAGAGTTAACATTAACTAAAAATAGCTCTAGATAAATAGTAAAAATATATTATTTTAAAAGATATCATTCTTGCATTTATTTATTTATTAAAGGTTTATCTTATTTTATTTTAAAATTAGTTAATAATTATTTTATTTTGTGTGTGAAATGTGGGAGAGTTAGCAAATCAATACTAAAGCACACAAACACCAATGAGACATATTATATTCGAGATTTAATCAATAAAAATGAATCAAATTGAAACAAGATTAAATTCCTAAAAATGTTCCATTGTTCTCTATTATCAAGGATTTATTAAGTCATTTGACTCTTAGATTTTAGATGTGCCCTATGATTGTTAAAATGACAACTTGAGAAATGAGATGTTCTAAATGTAAAAAATCTAAGTTCATACATGAAAATATGTGGTGAAAGCCATGATGCTATGATAATGGAGATATTGACAAATATGGATAATGTTGCTAACTTATATGATGCAAATGCTATGATAGAAAGCTAAAATGATTATGCATATGTTCAAATAACTATTGATATGATAATCTAAAATGCAATTATAAAGCAAAACATGATTTAAAATGCAACTATAAAGTAAAACATGATTTTACAATGCAAACTATGAACTCCAAATGCTCCAATGCTCCAAAGTTTTTCCTGCATAATAACTCTACTCAAATGTGGGATGCCAAATGCTATAACAAAGGGTTGTATTTATAGGATTTTCCAAGCATCTTGTGATGTGGCAGCGATCGACGGTCTAGATTCAAACATGAGAGATGAACGGTGGAGATGGACAGAATCAAGAAGAATGTTCCCTTGACCAAAGGCAACATGCCAAATAGATGAAGAAATCAAGTGTGAGAGAAAAAGACCATGTGTTCAAAGTTTGTTGAAAATAAAAAATTAGAATTATTTAATTTCATGTGACCTTGGTGAGGTGGCATGAAAAGTTGTAGACATGTGTTTGAATTCCAAAATTTGGATTAGTGAAAATTAATTAAATAAAACAAACTATATAAATTTGTTTATTTAATTAAATTAGAGGAATGTGATTTTAGATTTGGAGAATTAGAAGACATGAACTATATAAATAAATTGAGAATTTATTTATAAGTAGATGAAATATTAATTAAATAACTAGTATTTAATTAATTAAATGTTTTGACCAATTTTAGGTGTATACATTTTGCCCCTCTTTGAAGTAATGTGTTTACACGTTGCTTCAAAGAAAAATTCACTGCTGATGTCGACAATTTTTTTTCGATGCCCCAGACGTTGATTTTTAGGTGATAATGAATATATGGCCCTTCGGGAGATAAATAAGTGAATTTTTGAATTTTTAAGATTTTTTTGAAAATTTTGATGATTTTTCAATAATTTAATGATGATCTCAAAATTTTATGCTTTAGAAACGATTTATCTTCCAAAAAATGATGTACAAGTCACCTGGTGATGATTTGATGAATTAATGCCTCTTTGAAAATAAAATAAAACAACCCCATAAAAATGTCAAATAACCTTAAAAAGGTTAAAGAGTTGGATTAGAAGTTCATTTGAGCATTTGTGATTTTGAAAACTTTGAGAATGATTGAGTGATTTGACAATTTGGAGCAAGATGGTGATCCCTTACCACACGCATCGGTTTGAGTGGGTCAAGCGTCACAACCACTCGACGGTGTATAGTCCTCTGGTATGTACTTGAAACTTCCCTCGTAATTTGTGTATTTGATTTTCTTGCTTGTTTTTTTGTTTTTGAATTCGGCTTTATTAGTTTAGCGCATTGAAAGACCACAATAGCGCATAGAATGACTATTTTAGTGCATAGAATAAAGTAGCGCATAAGATTAGAATATTAGTGCATAAGAGAAATGAATTAGCGCGTAGGTGATTTAGTGCATAGGTTTTCCAAAATAGCGCATCCTATTACTATTGTGGCGCATAAGATCCTTTAGTGCTTAGGTGAAGTTAGTGCATTGATTGTCTGTGGTAGCGCATAGGATGTTTCAGCGCATCAGGACCCTGTTCCAGCGCATAGATCAAATGAAATGGCGCATCCGATAGTTCGGCGCATAAAACCTTGTTCTTGCGCATTGATGAATTTTTCTGGCGCATAGAGTTTTTCAACGCATATAAAGATTGTTTAGCGCATTGGTGAAGTTTTAGACTAGTTTGATGATTTTCTTGATTAGACACCTTGATGTCAATGATGTTTGATCATGTTAACCTTTGTGTTGATGATGATTGATGATGTTGATAGGTTAGATGTCCATTGATCTCATGATAGGTGAGATTCAATGATAGGATGATGATAATTAACCTCATGATAGGTGATGATCAATTATAGGTTGATTGATTAATAGACCTCATGATAGGTAAGGTGCATTGATTGATTGATAAACCTTATGATAGGCGAGGTTGAATTGATTGATGAACCTCATGATAGACGAGGTTGAATTGATTGATTGATAAACCTCATGATAGGCGAGGTTGAGTTGATTGATGAACCTCATGACAGGCAAGGTGCATTGATTGATGAACCTCATGATAGGCGAGGTTGAATGATAGATTGATGCTCACGAGATTTGATCAAAGTCTCACCGGAGCTGATTAGATTGATAAGTTGATTGATTGACTGATTTGTGATTTTGTGATGATAGGAGCCGTTGACGAGTCTACAGATTAGAGAGCATTTCATAAGGACATGGGAGTTGATTCGACGCCTGACGCCACCTGAGACAACCGTTATTGTATGATGTGGTTTGTCGTCCCTTATTGATATGCCCTAGACTAGGATCAACAGGGGTTTGTTGACAACCTTAGCAGAGAGGTGGCACAATGAGTATAACACCTTCCATTTTCCTACTAGTGAGATCACAATTACTCCAAAGGACATCTACCAAATTCTGCGGATACCTGTGGTTGGAGAGTTTGTACTATATGATTCACAAGAGTAGGGTGGGACTGATGCACTGCGTAGAGTTTTTGAAGATGATACTATATGCGGCTATGAGATTCCCTAGAGGGATATGGTTGATGCGTGTGCCACATTGCCTTTTGTATTAGCTGGTTTTATTAGAGGGTTCCTTTGTCTTGATCACAGGTCAAAGGGACAATTGGACGGGGGTGGATTTTGGAGAGTATGATTGCTTAGGGTACAAGATATGCATGGGGTTGTTGTATGCTTGCACATTTGTATCACGACTTACACTAGGTGGTATATTTTCGAGGGGGCAGTTTATCAGCGGGGGTCACATTACTTCAGGTTTGGGCCTGGGAGCATATAGCATTCAGTCGGCTAGTTGGAGATAGAAAGCATCCCGCCATGAGGCCATATGTACACATTTATGCTGGTTGACTTGCTCAACCTATGCTGGGAAAACTAGAGTACTGGAGGAAACTGGATGATCTCAAGTCTGTGGGATGGCGACCGTACCTTGATTGTGAGTAGTGGCCGGAGGACGACACTGAGATGTCATTTTTGTGCCAGTCGATATACCTGATTGGGAGGACCTGGTTTATTATTGAGAGATTCTTACTGTTGCAGGTATTGAGGTAGTATGGCAGGGTTCAGGGCATGCCCTAGGGAGTGGCCGATTATGCATGACGATAGCAGGATGCTACAAAGTGGGGACTAGTTTTGTCTTATCATGCAGCCATGCAACACTTCCAGGGTTTACAGGCCATCCCTTGGGATGTTTGTCTAGATATCACCGATGCTCTGATATCAGAGGAGTATGCTCAATACATGTTCTTGCATCCATTCCCTTGAATCACCATTGCTAGAGGAGGGGAGGGCGGTAGGTCATGGGTAGAGGCAAGGAAGAGGGGAGGAGGAGGAGGATTCAGAGGAGTCAGATAGCAATGATGATGGGGATGGTGATGGAGATGGAGGAGGCAAAGATGATGATGGGGGTGATGGGGGAGGAGATGAGGGTGGAGGAGGGCCAGGTCCCGATGTTGGAGAGATGAGAGTGCTTCGTAAGAGGCGATCATTAGTTGCCCCATCACAACATGTAGAGATTAGGCTACCCTTGTAGCAACAACAGACATAGATAGCTGCTTTACAAGTGCAGGTTCAGACACTGCAAGGTCAACTAGAGTAGGTACAAGCTTTGCTCACACAAGAACATGGACAAATCTAGACATTGACGATCGAGAGGGATGTTGCGAAATAGCAGGCACAACAGGTACAGGCCCAGGGTCAAGGACATGTACAGATGTAGGGACAAATTGCCACACTAACTGCCGAGAGAGACAACCTGAGAAAACAAGTGGAGCAGGTCGAGGGTGTCTCTGGGAGATTACAACAGGGTGCAGTGGCTACCGGTTCCTTAGAATATTTTAGAGAGGTTCGTCGTACTACTCAGGAGGCCGAGTTCTACAGAGTTTGATATCATGATACGGTTCCTCCAGAGCGACAAGAGAGTTTTGCATAGTCTCGGTCAGGGAGGTCTCGGTCTCAGACCATGAGCATGGGTGTTACGCAACCACTTCTTGGAGATAGGAGAGATCCTGGTGTAGGTCCGTCAGGTGGAGGAGGTATTGGTCCATCTGGTGGGGGAAGTACTGGTCATGTGATGCCAACATTGTCTAGGGGGAGCACGACATAGCTCCGATTTCTGATTTTCTGATCTACTTGGGACATGTATACACTGATGTATTTGAGACACTGATGATGTACCTCTTGATTTCAGACATTATGATACACTGCCATTTTTGATATTGATGTATCTCTTTATACCCTTGGATATCCTTGTACATTTTGACATTATGATTTTGAGGTTATATGATATGCATCGATGATTATGATATATGTGTCTATATGATGTTACATGATGATGATCATGATGATTATGATGGATGCATTTGATTTCTATTATTTATGCTATGTGATGTTCTATATGATGATGATATGATATGTTATGGATGCAAATGATGATGCAACTAATGTGTTATGGTTCTATGATGCTTTATGAATGATGCCAATATGATGTATGTGATGATTCTATTATGCTAATGAAATGTGATGCATTTTATGTTTTTGTACTTTTCTAATGCAAATAAATGATGTAATGAATGAATGAATGATAGATGAAATGATCACACGATGGTGTATGGTTCCGTGTGTTTATGATGTTTATATGATCATGATGATTATGATGATGTATGCAATGATGATTAAGATAATGCATGATTCTATATGGTTTATGCTATGTGAGATGGATTTCGATTATGTAAATGATGTATGATGATATGTGATGTTTATACTAATTATGTATGGATGTAATGATGATGGGATGATATATGGATGATGTTTTATAATATGTAAGATGAATTGTGATTATGTGATGCAAATGATTATGTTCAACTGAGTTTGCAAGACTTCAAAACCTCTAGGGTCTTAAGCTTAAATGAGTGAATCTATCCAACTTCCAAGAGCTGTGGGAAGTTTGCTATCAGTTGATTATTTGCTAAGCTTCACAAAATCTGACATATTTCCCAACTCTCTTAGAAATATGAAGAGACTCACTCATTTAAGCTTAGTGGACCACTTTCTTAATGCAACTATATGAAATGATTTTGATTATGTAGATGAGATGCAATGCACGTATTTTTGTGTTTTTTGATGCAAATATTATGATGTGATGCCTAGATGGATGAATGATGTGATAATGTTTTTTAATGTATGCAAATGATGATGCAACTGATGTGCAACTATATGAAAATGATGTGTTTTTGGTAATGTCAAATGTACTCAATCCATTGATAAGAGAGATAACATCATCGTGAAATTGTTGTTGCTTTGGAAATCCCATAGATACAGATGCAAACTAACATGGATGCTTTCTAACTTAATCATGCATATCTAATATGTAGATGTCATTTGTAACAACCGATTTGTTGTGCTTTTTTATCATCATTGAGTCTTTAAAATGTTGAAAGTGAGTACAAACATTGATGGTATATTTAGACCATGATGACCTGAGTACTACTTCCATGATTTTTGATATTTCAAGTTAACACAAACATCTAAGTATAATTAAACTGAGATGGCTTGAGTATTGCTTGCGTAAACAGACAAGAGTTAACCATTTTTCTATGCAAATTCAAAATGTCATTAGTGATACTTTGTAGAGCACGTCCCGTGACAATTTGCACAGTAATAGTGATCAACTCACAAACAACAGACAAAGAAAAAATCATACTCCTTCCTGGCTCCTCTAGTTCAATACATCATTGAGGTGCTCTAGAGATATGATAACAAAAATCAAAGTTCAACGATTGATCATTCATGCCATAGTGATAAATCCATGATTCAAAAGAACATTATCCATTTGGAGTGTGCTTTGATTTGGATTGATTTAGCTATTTGGTGTTTGATGGTTGATGTGTTCATGTTTGTGATTGATGTCCAATGTTGGGTTACACTGTGATTATTGTGTTTATTCTATTGCTATTTGTCTATTGGCTCAAGCTCAAAGTTTATTGCCCCCAGTGAGTTCATGATTTTGCCCCTAGTTTAGGGTGAGACACGACTGCGATGCCAAGATATGTCCATGAGGTTTTCTGATGATAGGCAGATTGATGGTGAAAGAAAATGGTTGGCATGTTCAAATAGATGGAAAAGATAGCCTATCACAAATAGCGCTTGTTGCTAGGTTTTTACTATTTGTTTTTATTACACTTTTTTCAGATTATATATATATATATATATATTTTGATTTTTCACTTTTTTTATTTTTCTCTTTTTTCTTTTTTGTATTTTTCCTGCTTTTGATTTTTTGTATTTCTCTTTTTTTTTTTTTGTATTTTTTGTTGTTACCAAGATGCCTATTTGCCAGGTTTTTATCTAGGCAACCATTTTTTAGGACATTTTTTGATGCATTGGATGATTCAGGTGTAGAATTTCTTGAGATGTAGGCTATTGAGGGGTTCATCAAACAAATCCCCTTTTGGTGTGGACAACTGATATGCTCCTGATCTGAAGATTGATACAATGACAAAGAGACTTAGCCAGTTTGGTTCAAATTTCCCCTTCTCTCTATCTTGTTGGTTACAAGGGTTTTCTTTTAGGACTAAGTTACCCACCTGAAATATTCTAGGCTTTACTTTATGATTGTAACTTCTAGATATCCTTTGTTGATAAGCCTTCAGGTGATCCACTGCATGTTGAGGATGCTCATCCAATAGTTCCAATTCCTATAACCTAGACACTCTATAATCCTCATCTGAAATGATTCCTTTTAGTGACATCCGAAGTGATGGTAGTTCAACCTTAATGGGTAGAATGGCTTCCGATCCATAGACTAAAGCATAGGGTGTGGCGCCTATCAGGGTGCAAATGCTTGTTTTGTAAGCCCATTAAAGCAGGGTTTAGTTGAACATGCCAATCACATCTAGCCTCATTGATGATTTTCTTCAAGATTTTTATGATAGTCTTGTTTGAGGCCTCTGCTTGGCCGTTTCCTTGGGGATAGTATGGTGTAGAAAACCGATGTTGTATATGGAACCTCCCATAGAGTTTTTGGACATCCCGATTCTTGAATGGTCTGCCGTTGTCCATGATAATGGATTGAGGGATGCCATACTGACAAATGATATAATTCACGATGAAAGATGATTTTTTTTTTCCTGTGATGGTGGTTAAGGAAACTACTTCAATCCACTTTGTAAAGTACTTCGTGGCTGTGATGATAAACTTGTGTCCATTGGATGAAGATGGATGAATCTTTCCTACAAGGTCTAATTCCCACTAAAAAAAGGCTAGGTTGATGCGAAAGGTTGCAACTCTTGTGTTAGTGAATGTATCAAATTTCCATGGATTTGACATTTTTGACACTTCTTGACATAGTGGAATGACTCCTCGATATTTGGCCAATAATACCCAAAATGTAGGAGTTTATTAGCTAAAGTTAGGCCACTTGAATGTGTGCCAAAGATACCGTCATGGACCTCACGTAAAGAGGTTTCAGCTTCGTGACGTTCCATAAAAAGGAGAGTACTATTAGTGTGTCGAGCTGCTTGTCAGATGAAATTTCATTTTTGGTTCCGGGATAAATTGGGTGAGAGGGTATTGTCTTTCAAATAGGTGTAGATTTTACCGTAGGTAGAAGCATCAACCTTAGCTAGATGGTAGATGACTTGGGATTTGGGGTTGTCATAGGATAGGTTGAACAGTTGTTCCACCATGAACTCATAATGGGCTTATTTCTTAGGAATCTGTAAGAGAGCAATGGTAGCCATGACATCAAAAACTTTGTTGTCGCATCTAGGAATCTGCTCAAATTTTCTCTACAAAGTATTTTTTGAATTCATCAACCATTCTTTTATATGGCATTAATTTGTCATCTTTTATTTGGTAATCATCGTTCACCTGATTAATGACTAGTTGTGAATTGCCATAGACATGTAACTCTGTGATCTTCCACTCAACTGCTACTTTGATTCCAATGATCAATGCTTCGTATTTGGCCGTGTTGTTGGTGCAAGGAAACATTAGTTTGTAGAACTTGGGAATGGTATGTCCTTGTGGCCAGATAAACAAGATTCTTGCGCTTGATCCATGTTGTGTATAAGAGCCATCAAAGTACAACATCCATTGTTGTGTAGATATTGTAAAGACACCAACATCTAGAAATTCAATGTTCATTGGATGATTGTCTTGCAATGGTGCTTCAACTAGTTGATCCACTATGGCTTGACCCTTGATGGCTTTTCTGTCCATGTACTAGATGTCAAACTCACTCAATATCATGACCCACTTAGCTAGTCTTCCTGTTAGGGCAGCTTTGCTGAGTAGATACTTTAATGGATCAATTTTAGCAATGAGTTTGATGGTGTGAGTCATGTAATGTTTGAGTTGTTGGGTAGAAAATACTACCTCAAGACAATATTTCTCAATAAAGGTGTAGTTGATCTCATAACCATTCAAGGTCCTGCTGATATAATAGATTGCCCTTTCCTTTCTTGCAGAATCTTCCCATGCCAATAAAGCTCCCAAAGATATCTCAATTGTTGCAATATAGAGTATTAATGGCTTTCCTTCAACTGGTGGTACTAGTATTGGTGGTGACATCATATATTGCTTGAGTTGATTAAAGGCTGCTTCACACTTCTCATCCCACTTAAAAGATACATTCTTATGGAGCAAGTGGTTGAAGGGGTGAGTTTTGTTAGCCAGTTGTGTGATGAATCTCTGGATAGATTGAAATATTCCTTGCAAAGATCTGAGTTGGCTGATATTTTTGGGAGAAGGAATCTCCATGATGGCTTTGACCTTTGCAGGATCCACCTCAATGCCTTTAGCCGACACAATGTATCCTAAGAGCTTAGTTGATGTTACATTGAACACACATTTCTTGGGGTTCAACCTCACATTGAATTTCTCTAGTCTTGTGAAGATCTTGTCTAAAATTTCTAGATGTCCCTCTCTAGTGAATGATTTCGCCAATAAGTCATGTACATAGTCTTCCATAAAAGTGTGCATCATGTCATGGAAGATGGTGGTCATTCCTCTTTGATATGTGGCTCTAACATTTTTCAACCCAAAAGGCATTACATTCTAGCAGAAAGTGCCCCAAGGACATGTGAAGGTTGTTTTATCTTGATCTTCGTGTGCTATCTTTATCTAATTATACCCTAAAAATCCATCCATAAGTGATAACATTTCATGTCCTGCAGTCAAGTCTACGATGATGTCGATGTTAGGTAGAGGAAAATCATCTTTTAGTAAAGCTTTGTTAAGATCCCCGAAGTCTATACATATCTTGATGCTTTTATCCCGTTTTGAGACTAGCACAATATTTGATATCCACTTGGCATAGTCAATAGGTCTTATAAATCCCACATCCAGTAGCTTCTTTAATTCGGCTTTCACTAAGAGGGCGATATAAGGGTGCATTTTTCTCAACTTTTGCTTTACTGGTTTTATGCTGGGTGGTAGTGATAAGTGATGCATGATGAGTTCTGGATCTATGCCTAACATGTCAGCAGAAGACCAAGCAAAGTTGATCTGCCTCTCTTCAAAGAATTTAGTGAAACAAAGGTTTTCCTCCTCTATCATGGATGCAACTAGATGCAAGGTCTTCACTATTTCGTTTGTGCCAACATTGATAGACTATTTAGGCTCAATCAACACTGATGATCTCTCCTAATAGTGCTTGGGGAGAGTGTCAAATCTTCCATCTCTTGATGCCTCAGAGAGGTTTTCACCTTGAGATACGCTCTTTGTTTTTACTTTTTCTGGATCTAATAGTGCCATTAAATGGTTTTCACCATTAGATATGCTTTTGGTATTCATTTTATAGTTAGAATATTTGACACTCCCCTTGTTTGAAGTTCCATTATGATATTCAATGATGGAACATGTTTCAGGGTTATCAGAACAAAGGAAGTTAACAATGACGTCATCATTCAGAAAGGTTGGTAGATCAAACAACTCAGATTGGTCCTAGTCAATCAAGTTAGGGTGTACTAATGGAATGGAATCATTAGATTGGCTAAGGTTAGAAGGGGTAAGCATCATGATGGCAATGTCGTCAGAATGTCCAGTGACAATATCAAGGTCTAAGATGTTACTATCTTCTGAAGTATCTATCTCGCTTGAAGAATGATCGTCTTCACTTGAGTCATTGATATTTTGTGATCCAAATTCAAGTGGTCGATAAACCGAGCTCTGTCCCTCTGTACGCGTTGGTGTATACTTTTGTACCACATCAATTTCCTTATCATGACAAGACTCTTTAGAGAGGGAATCCCATTCATATACATTGGAGTATGTTTCAGAACTATCTCTTAATTGAAAGATTCTCTCAAAAACTTGCTGTCTGGTTTCTTCTTTTGCTTCTTCCCTATACCCTAGTCCTGTCTTGTCCTTAGAATTCATTGTGATGGGCTGTATCAGTTCTATGATGTCATCTTTTCTTTTACCAATAGGACCTTTTCCCTCATATCCCATCTTTTCCAAGTTTGTCTTGCCTTTTCCATACTACTCTGTTAGTACATTTGAAGTGGATGCTTGTGATTTCTCTTCATCCTTGTACAACCAATTCAAAACCTCCTTGTCTTCTGATTCATCCACTAAGGTGCCTACTCTTACAAATTTTCCATCAAAGAGTGTGGTTGGTTGTGATGATTGTTGTCTTAATGTTGATGGCTGTCCATATGACTTAGGAGAAGATGAAAGTTGTGATAAACACAAGGATTTCTCAAGTGAGTATTCCCCCATGCCTTTGTCTTTCAATTGGATCTTTTCAACATGTTTTGATAAGGCATTGAGTTGAATTTCATGATTTGATGGAGTAGAGTCACTGATTCCCTTATCTTTTGATTGGTCCTTTTTCTCCACCCACTTTGATAAGGCATTTAGTTTTTTTTCACTGTTGGATGAACTAAGAGTTGTAGCTTCACTATTGTGTGGCACAAAAGTGTCTTGGGTTGCTCTGAGTGTGTTGCAGTATTGGGGGTTGTTGGAATAATCAACAATAGTGATCTCTTTTCTGTTAAAAAGAAATTTCAAACACTGGTGATATGTCGATAGTATAGCTTGCATTTCATGAATCCATGGACGTCCCAAGAGTATGTTGTATGTCAATTCTTTGTCCAACACTTGGCATACTATATCTTTGACAACTCATCCTACTTGAATTGGTAAGACAATCAATCCTTGGGAGGATCTTTCTTCATCATCATATGCTTTTATTCTGATTTTCCTTCTAGGATCAATAGCATTTTCAGAATACCCGAGTGCACAGACAAGTTTTAGAGTGCAAATATTTAAGCCAACTCCTCCATCTATTAGAAAATGTTTAACCCGATGTTTTTGGATTAAGACCTCAATGTGGAGAGCATTGTTGTGTGGATGGGTGATAGATACATCATCATGTTTGAAAAATGATAAGAAATGTAGTGTAGTCAAATGTCCCACCATAGTTTGAAATTGGAAAACTTCCAAGTTGTTTGGTACTATGGTGGCCACTAGAGGTGGCCACTAGAGCTTGTTCTAAGATTTCTTTATGCGTTGGTGAAATATTGAGAAGCCCTAATATGGATATTTGAGTGGGTATCTTCTGCAATTGATCAACGATGTTATATTGAGTTGCAGGGACAACAATAGTTATTTTGGACGTGGAAGGGGTAGCTCCTATTGGCCTCCTACAATGATTTAACAACTAGGCCTTTACAATCGTGATTCAGAGATTGGACATCTAACCTGAATACCTATTTCAATCATCATGAAGGTGCATTTAACTTGCCAACCTAGGGACGTGAACTTGAAATGGGTCAACACTGTATGTGCACTAGGAACCCAAAGTAGCTATTTTCATTCTACAGCTAAGTAAGACAACACTGAAAATAAATTTCTTGGAAAGGAATAACATAAATACTGAACATCAACCAACAACCATACTAATCTGAAATGCATGACATAAATGAAAATCTGAGCAAAAAATAGGAAACTACTTTGTCCGCTTTGGCTGCAGGAACAGTCGTATAATGTAATTCTAGTGGTTGCAGGAACAATCAGCGCCAAATTCTTAACTAATTACTGAACAAAAAGTAATAACTAGGCTAAAATAAGCTAAAGGATGGATTTATCACCAAGTGGTCCCCCTTGGATGAGTATCCTCTAATACTAATGAAAAATCAGATGCACAAACTTAGAACTTCATTTTATTCATCAGGAAACATGAGTACAATAGAGCAGTGTAAGCTATATTGCTGAAAACTAAGAATGCAAGTACAATATCAGATCACACAACCTCTAGAGAAGGAGCATCTAATTCTTATTTATACTACCAACTAAGCAAGACAGTCAACTCCACGAACTGAGAGGATGCCATTTAGGGAAAGCAGAGAAAGTGGAGCGACAGTTACACGTGCATGGAATCTGGTCAAACATGCCTGCCTCAACGCAAATTCAGCACAACAGTAACACCTACATTTGCTCAACAACATTAAATTCCATTACAAGGCGGTTACATTCGATTTGCATGGGGAATCTTCTGCCGTTGACCTCCTTTGGCCTTTGAATGATTCCTTTGTTGGACATTATGGTGTATGCCCAGCTAGTGGTGTCTTTCTCAATTTAGTATCCTCAAATTATATCTACATGGCAACGTTAATATGCACAATAATCACATATCTATAACTTCCTTAAAGAACATTTATTAACCACATGCAAAATTAATATAGATAGTCCATATAACATGCCAATGTCATTAAAGATTTGCATAAATAAGATTAGGCCCAATGTTTATAGTTTTGAGGAAATATCATTAAAATATCAACACTTAATATCAAGGTCCATGACAATTTCAACAAATAAATCATAAATTCTACCCAAAATTAGACCATAAACTAGACTCATTAGCTCCTTTCAATGTTACCTTGGCTTGTCCTCTCTTGATTGCATTGATCGGTGAATTGTCTTGTTTTTCTTTGATTTTAATGACATTGATTTGGTTGTCATTTGCAACAATGTTGGTGATCAAATTTATTGGCACAAGGTCATTGATTTGATGTGAAGTGGTGTTGATATCGTGGTGATGATTTTCAGTTGCAATGATGTTTTGTTCATATTCAATGATGCTGTCGTTTATTGGGTTATCAATTGCAATAAGATTTGGTTTGTCGTGGGTTTGATCATCAACCACCTCAATATGGAGAATAGTGGTGTCATAAAAATAGTTCACATTTTTTCCTTTGGTGTTTGATGACAAGGACTCACCCTTTTCATAATTTGGTAAAGGGTTCTTGAACGCTCCATGATCATTGTTTGTTTGGAGTCCTACAAATATCGTCTTGTTGTCAATTAAGTCTTGTATCAAGTGCTTCAATTGCATGCAATCATTGGTTTTATGCCCTTTGTTTCAATGAAAGTCACAAAAATTTGCATCATTCCACCATCGAGGCTTAACTTGTGGCTCCCAATTTCTTGCCTCTAGTAATGTTATGACTTTAGCTTCAAGAAGTTCCTTTAATGCTGATTCTGACAATTGTCCTAAAGGTGTGAACCTTCTTCGATTTGAGGATGTTCAATATGATGGTGTTCTTGATCTAGCATTACCTTGATTGTTGCTTTGGTTGAAATTTTGGTTGTTGCTTTGGTTGAAATTTTGGTTTTTGTTTTGGTTTTTGCGTGGATTTTTATTCTGATTAGTTTTGGTAGTAGCTGCCGTTAAGTTGAATACAAGTTTTTCATTTTGTTTTTCAACTGCCCCATCGTTGTTACCCACATTTTTGTTTCGTTTCCAAAACTTGGGTTTGTCACCGATGTTGTTAGAGGAGTTTGATGTGTTGTTGTCATTGTAAAGTTTTATGACTCGTCTTTTGACCAAAGCTTCTTCAATTTTAATCCCATTTTCAATCAATTTTTCAAATGTGGGTGGACATTGCAATTCCAACCTATAGCTCATCTCGTCATTTAGGTTATTAATAAATATTTCCATCTTTTCCTTTTCAGGTATGGGATGAGAATACTCACAAATAACCTACTCCATTTTTGTAGAAAAATGAGGAATGACTCACCCTTTTTCTGTTTCAAGTTGCAAAGGTCTTTCATTGTTATGTCATGTTGGATGTTATAAGAATACTGAGTGATGAATTTGTTAACCAATTCTTCGAAGGTTTTGATTTGTGGTGCAAGTTTGGAAAACCATTCAAGGAATTGTCCACCTAGATTACGTGGGAATAACCTCATCAAATAAGTTTCTTCATGAGAAAATTAAAGACTCATGGTTCTAAATTCCCTCACATGATCAATTGGATATGTTTTCCCATTGTATTTTTCATACTTTGGAATTTCGTAATGTTTGGGAAAAGGAATTATGTGGATATCTTGATCAAAAGGATATGGACAAATGTCTTGGATCAAGTATCATTTTGAGGTTCCCCTTTGCATATTAAGAATTTGTTGTTGAAGGTTCTTCATTTGATGAGTTAGGGCAACCACTTGTTCTAGATCATTTTCAAGCTTTTTGGGAGGTGCTTTCAATTGGTTAACATCAAAGTCATCAAACAATTTGACACCTTGATTAGCCAACATTAGGAGGTATTTTTCCCCATTTCTCTCAAAAATATTTTCTAAGCACTTGTGGAAATTCAGATCTTGTTCAACATTTTGGATATCTTCCTCAGTTATTTCTTCCCCTTCATTGATGTGGATTCCATGGAAAGGATTCTCTTCAGCTTCAACCATGGTGTTTTGTGTTTCACTATTTTGAGTTTCAATGTTTGGAGTTTTGATGCTTTGAGTTCCAATGTTTTGTGTTTCCAATTCTTTTTCCTTGAGTTTTTGCTTTTGTAATCTTGTTTGGACGGGCATACAAGTGTTATACTTTGACTAAAATTTGATCTTTGTTTGGAAGAGTGCCAAGGATTACAACTAAGTCAAATAGAATGGAAAATTCTATTGTTGAGACAAAGTTTAATTTGATTATACATCTTCATTTCGTGATGAAAGGATGATAAATGCCGATGATGAAACTAGGCTTAACAATCAAAGATATGATATTTGATAATTTAGGCACTTTGAGATGTTTAGATCTAGGTTTAATTTAGAGAATTCCACTTGTAGAGGTCATTTTAACAAGTTTAGACTCTGTGGTATCTGAAAAATGATTCTGGATTGAAAAATATTTTGAATTTTGGTTCAAACTGTGAAACAGGGGATAAATTTAACTCCCAGGTTTTGCATTTAATGGATGCACTAAAACAGAGCCTAGATGTGCCAAAAGATTTGACAGACGTGCTAAAATAGAGGATGGATGTGCTAAAAAATTGCATAGATGCGCTATAAGATTGCTTGGATGCGCTAGAATAGTGGGTTGATGTGCTAAAATATGCAGTGTATGCGCTATAACAAAGAGTGAATGCGCTAGAAGATTGCACATATGTGCTATAAAAATGCTTGTATTCGCTAAAACATAGAATGAATGCGCTGGAGTATTGCATAGATGCGCTATAAGATTGATTGCATGCGCTAAAAGACTGCACGAACGTGCTATAAAACTGACTAGATGCGCTAGAATGGAGGACAAATGCACTATTCTAGAAAATTTCAATGTTTTTGGCAGTCTGTCTTGTTTTTAATTCGTGAATCTGAATGTTACCAAGGTGTAATTTTTTAAACAATGGATTTTGCTTGGTTTCCAACTTGTAAGTTGTAAGAATCAAGTGTTCAAAAGGATGATTTTTGAATCAAGGCTTTCACTTCCATTGTGTGGTGTTTTGTTTGAAATTTGTTTGAAAACATATTGGTAAAACACATCAAACATGTACAACTTAAGGTTATGTAGGACAATATTTACTGGATTCCCACTTGGATTTTACTCCAACTGTGCCTACTTTTAGCAGATGATTAGATGCTTGATCCCACTAGCTCCCCTCCACGACACTCACTTCTCGGGGTAGCCAAGCATCCATACCCATGAATCTCCCATGGCATACTTCTCATCTCTACTAAAAGCTGCAAAAATGTGGGATGGCTTCAAAATGATCTTTCTTGTGCCAACAAATAGAATAAGGATTTTGGCCTTCTAAACAAGAGGTTCTAGTATAGGAATTTCGTTCGTGGGGGATCATCCATATGACAAGAGACCATTGCTGCCCTTCTTGTCAGAACAATCCTCGTGATACTTGAACTTTCCTCAAGTACCCACATTTATATCCTAGTTGGAAGTCACTTGGCTTTAGCGTGTTACCGGTTGGGTTGTTCCCTTGGGTGATTACTTTTTCCCACAAGGCAGACCCTCCAAGGATAAAACAAAAAAAATGAATGGATCTGGCTTTTTGGTCACCCAGTTAAGGGGAGAGCATATGCCTACCATTCATCAAGCACAAAAGACATGGTGTTCTTTAACCTTCTAATTAAGCTAGATGCTTATCTTAATCAAAAGAAAGCATTAAATAACTCCCGCCCCTGCATTTAAATCATTAGTAGTTTGATAAGATTGTCTTTGACTAGCGTATAAAAGTACCTACAAGCAGAAAACACCAATTAGTTCGTAGATTTTTTTAAAATTTTACAGATTTACATAGATGCACTAAAATAGTCATCCAATGCGCTAAAACTACTCTATGTGCTAAAAGTACTCATGTATGCGCTACAAGAACTATTGAATGTGCTAAAGTATTTACTGAAAGCACTCCTTGAATGCACTAAAACATTTGCTGGATGCACCGAAAGAAATGTCATATGCACCATAAAAGACCCCAGATGTGCTGAAAGAGTTGTCATATGCGTCGAAACAGACCCTGGATGCACTGAAAGATTTGTTGTATGTGCAAAAAAAACTCACGATATCGCTAAAATGTCATGTCCAACCTGCTAATTTTTTTTTTCCAGAAAATTATTAAAAATAGGGGCTAGCCTCACAGTGGGCGCCAATTTATGTGTGTGAAATGTGGGAGAGTTAGCAAATCAATACTAAAGCACACAAACACCAATGATACATATTATATTAGAGATTTAATCAATAAAAATGAATCAAATTGAAACAAGATTAAATTCCTAAAAACATTCCATTGTTCTCTATTCTCAAGGATTTATTAAATCATTTGGCTCTCAAATTTTAGATGTGCACTATGATTGTTAAAATGACAACTTGAGAAACGAGATGCTGTTCTAAATGCAAGAAATCTAAGTTCCTACTTGAAAATATGTGGTGAAAGTCATGATGCTATGATAATGGAGATATTGACAAATATGGATAATGTTGCTAACTCATATGATGCAAATGCTATGATAGGAAGCTAAAATGATTATGTATGTGCTCAAATAACCATTGATATGATAATCTAAAATGCAACTATAAAGCAAAACATGTTTCTACAATGCAAACTATGAACTCCAAATGCTCCAATGCTCCAAAGCTTTTCCTTCATAATAACTCCACTCAAATGTGGGATGCCAAATACTATAGCAAAGGGTTGTATTTATAGGATTTTCCAAGCATCTTGTGATGTGGCAGTGATCAACGGTCCAAATTCAAACATGAGGTATGAACGGTGGAGATGGAGAGAATCAAGAAGAATGTTCCCTTGACCAAAGACAACATGCTAAATGGATGAAGGAATCAAGTGTGTGAGAAAAAGACCATGTGTTCAAAGTTTGTTGAAGATAATTCTAATTAAAAATTAGAATTATTTAATTTCATGTGACCTTGGTGAGGTGGCATGAAAAGTTGTAGACAGGTGATTGAATTCCAAATTTGGGATTAGTGAAAATTAATTAAATAAAACAAACTATAGAATTTTGTTTATTTAATTAAATTAGAGGAATGTGATTTTAGATTTGGAGAATTCGAAGATATGAACTATATAAATAAATTGAGAATTTATTTATAAGTAGATGAAATATTAATTAAATAACTAGTATTTAATTAATTAAATGTCTTGACCGATTTTAGGTGTATACATTTTGTATACTTACTAGAGTTATTTTATTTTGAATACACTTAATATCAATTGTGCTAGTCATGGTTATGCCTAATATAAATCAAACTTACTTGGGGTCAGTCAAATCTAACAACTATAATCTTCATTTCCCATTAACATTGGATAGATTAAGCTTGCAAGAGTCTGTTGATCTCAAACTAGTACTAACCTACCTCTAAATCACTGTCATGTCATATTGTCTTTCGTCTAGATAGCTTAGGATATTTAAATTGTCGTCAATGAAGTAAAATCTAAAAGTTACTTGGGATAAGATATTTATATGAATCTTTGGTTTTTTCCCTTTCATCATAAATTGATATTGACTATTTAAGAAAATATATTATAATTAATATGTTTAAGAGACAAGTTTTGGATGTCATAATATATACACACACATACCATGGGGGTAGCTTCCTTGATTAAAAAAAAAAGAAAAATTACAAATAGTTGTGTATGATAATCATTATCCCATTAGCACATTCAAAAAACCTCTCAATTTGAGGGTGTGAGCAAATCTCCATTGAAACTTAGATAATATTGAAAAGCTTTCAAATTATTTTTCTTAATGCCTTGGCCTTTTTAAAAATAAAAATAATTTTAAAATAAAAGAAAATAGTTTTTAAAATAAATAAAACTAAATAATTTTTAAATAAAAGTAGCTCTACAAATTAAAAAAAACAATGTAAATAAAATAATTTAAAATTAAATTAAAATAACTCAAGAGAAATGCATTTAAAATATAGAGTATAAATAATTACATAAATATTAGATTTGTGTTTGAGATTTAGAAAAAAATATGTGGTATTATTTTAATTATAATTATATTTGTTACATTTAATATGTTAAAATAATAACAATAAATTTAATATTATAATTGATAAAATATTCTAATGAAAATTTATAGCTATATAATATTGGTTTGTATTTATAAGGAATTTTATTTGGTGGTTTTACTCTATTAAATTTATTTTGATGACAAGAATATAATATAAATATGCTATATCCTATAGCACTAATATCAAAAGCCATGAAAAACAACCACCCACAAAACTTGTGAGAACAAGGAAAGAATAATGAGCAATTGTTCACTACATCAATGAATTAGGCTAACTTCAAAGCTTTAAAACAATCCCCATATACTAATTAAGATATTAAATGATGATTAATTAAGATATTACTATTATGTTGAGTAATTATTTTATATTTTTAAATATTATATTTGATTGTTAATAGTATTTTGTATTAATATGTTTTTGATTAGATGAAAAACAAGTTTTGAAGGGACCCGAAACCCTTTACAACCAAAGAAAGAGCTGCAAAAAAGAACAACCTGCAGCCATCCCAAAAAAATGCCCCCAAACAAGACACTTCAAGATTTATATTTAGAACTACTCTTGTGGGAGCAGAGAGTCATGTCAAAAGAAGGCTTAGAGAATTTTTCTTTCTTGCCCTTTACCGTTATCCAAGCTTCTTCCACTTGTGCAGCCTTAGCATGCCACACCTGCATACTACAATCCTGAAGAAGATTGCCTGTAGCCATTGTCGTAGAGATTTCATCATTTTGTCTTCTAGCAGGCAATGTCTTATCAGAAAGGCTACCAGTAATGGCAGCCTGAGACCAATAACACATTTTTTATTAATATGTTATAACATAGTAAAGTGGGTAAAATATTTAATTTCAATGCATGTAGGGTATAGGTTCAAAACTACAAAGTGTATATTTTTTATGAAATGGTTTTGAATATTTAGTTAGTGTCAATTAGTAAAAATAATTTAAAAATTGTACTTAAAATATTAGGATTGAGAAACCAAGTGTAACTAACTCTAGTTAGAGAGACTTAAGAAATCAACCAATAAAATAATTTGGAATAGATTGAACATTGCAAAAATCTATAAAGAGAGACTTAAGAAATCAACCCATAAAATATTTGGAATCAGATTGAACATTGCAAAAATTTATAAAGAAAGAAATTTTTTAATGAAGAATACAATACAATGTGTATGGTTGTTGCATGTTATTGTCTTGAGCTATGTTAAGTTAGTTAATTGATTGGATGAGATAGTGATACTATGATTATTATTAGCAAAACCAATATTTAGATTTGTTACTTGAGTTTAACTTAGGTTACATTGTGGTCCAATAACCCCACAAGTCTTGAATCATTTTCACCTCATAAACTTGGAAGAATAAGATGCTATTATTGGAATGAGTTGGTTGGTAGAAAATAATGTTCTTATAGTTTCTATTAGGCTCAAACATTGGGACATATCAAATTTATAAGGGAGAAACAACCTCTTAAAGTCAAAATCATTTTTAGATTATAAATTTATTTTAATCCTTTACTATTGCATACTAACAATATTGAATATCAATAGGCACCCAATCATCCTATTAATTTTTGGGCATGATTTATAATATTTCCTCTTTATATGTACCTCTAGTTATTTTATTTCATGGTGAGATCCTCAACAATAATTGTTATGGTCCACTTTATTGCTAAGATTTCCTAGTTAATTATCATTGTGAGGGTATCCTTATTTTTCTAGCTAAAACTTCATCCAATAATTTAACTAACAAATCTTGAAATTAGAATTAAATTAAGATTCAATTATCTTAGTTATTTAAAAGAGGAAAGATTAGACCTAGTATTTCTCTATGAAATTATTTATGTGTGATTAATAGTTTTTTTATTGTTCTATTGTTGCTTAAGATGTCTTATGAGATTCTTTTTACCATATTTTTTTTATTGTACTTTATTATTGGACCTAATCAACCCAATAACCTTTTACATGTATTTTGGGAAGTATTGTACATGATTTAGATTCTTGGAATGTTATTGTTGTCAATGCCAAAGGCACCCTAGAGGGAGTGATATTCAGGCTCTCTCCCCACTTGACAAGCATGGAAATATCCCGAGGCTTGTGGGTTGCTTGTAGATTAGGATGAATCTCTAGAGAGGGTTGGTTCCCTTGATGCTTCACCTAAACTAAACTATTCAACTAATTTTCCATAAGAAAAAGCGGAAGAAAACAACATAAAATTGGATTTTAAAGTCTAAAAGACGTGATACATCAGATTGGAGTGGTTCTTCTTGCTTATTTTGCACAATAAATCAACCAAATTTTTAAAGGGGTTACACAGTGTTTTGTTATATTATTCGTTAAGGTCTTTAGAGTTTGACAATTATTGAGAGGGAATATAATATCCATAGTCAGCTATGTAAACAATTTTAATGCAACATACAAAACCAGAAAGGGTGAAACATTCATTCACACATAAAGGTAAAACAAATACATAGAATGCAGAAGGTGAACATGGGTGAAATAACAATCTTATTCATTTGAGGGAATAAGCTTGTTACAGTAACATACAAGCATGAATAATGCCACCATCTCTGTAGAGAACCTCAAAAGAAGGACCCTTACCCAAAATACATAAGTTGCTTTTATACTAAAGCATAATAGAAAAATCTTGCAAATCCCTAATCCTAATCGCCTGAAGAGAATTAGTGAAAAATAAGTGCCTGTCAAATCAAATTTGACCTGCAGAGCATGAAGGGACTTTTTTGACAACATGGGAATAGTTGGGCATTTATGGCACTGCTAAAGAGTGCAAAACCCCCCATGAAATCCATTGCACAAGCGTCCATGGATGTTTGAAATGACAAAAAAACATTTTTTAGGGCGTCACAAAAGTATGGTGTTGCGGGTTTTTGATTTACGGAACATTTAATAGCATTGAAGGCACTACTTTTTTCCCTGGGAAACTATGGAGATCTGATTTGCAACTTCATCTGATCACATTTGGCAATTGGCAGTTGCTAGAATGCATTAATACTTAGCGAACTTGTAAGTTGAAAACATACATACGATTCTAGTCAATTGCAAGAGCTATACTTAGTCAAATTTATGCCTTTCTTCTACAGGAAAACTCGAGCAATTCTATAACCTTTTGACCATCGCTTCTTAAAAAAACCTATCTTCGACATGTTCCCGAATTGGAGAACCTGCTGAAAAAGGTTTGTTAGGGAGAGCTTACTGACAACCTTGAACTTAGACAAATTTTAGAAAATTTGGATAAAGGACCATGAAGGGAAATGCACAACCAAAGGCAAAACAATCAATCCACAAGAAAATCTCTCAAATCGGTTATGGGAAAACAAGAGTGGCACCAAGTGTCAACAATTATATCATTGTTTATTATTTGCGATTCTTTGAAAAGGTGATGTAAACTATAATTTATTGTATGACAAGTTACGGTATTATAAACACCTTATTGTATTACATTGAATTTGATGTTTGAGTGACTCTGTGAAGTGAGATTTGTTGCCATTCAAATTATGAGAGAATACTAAAATTATGAGAGAATACTATGAACCGATTATATTAAAATGTTGTGTGATTTAAATTATCCTTGTGATAGAATTCTATTTAAAATTTATACTTAAGGTTCAATGTTTGGACACACATTTTGGGTTTAAGATTATGAGTTCTTAATTTCTTTAGTCAACTCTAAAAGAGAGAAAATTTTGTTGTCAAAATCAAATGGAATTGTAACTAATCTACATAATATTTCTTTGGATTGAACATGATTTATAATCTTACAAATATAGAAAAATCATGCTTGCACTACAAGAAGAGAGGATACTCATGTAGTTTGGAATGGAAATTATCGCGTTGGAATGTATTTTGAGTATATACACATGACAATTAATGGTTGGTGACCACATAGTATGGATATGAATATTATTCACTAAGTAAATTATATGTACTCATAAGATAATTCTTTTGTTAAATTTATATTGAAGTTACATGTAAAATAGTGAAACATTTATATTAAAGATAAAGGGGTACATGTGTGGGCAAATTGATAAAGTTAAAAGGATAGATATTATGCATATAAATTTGCATTATCTCCTTTGTTGCAAATTCATGATGTGTTTCATGTAAGTTTACCAATGAAAAATATTGATCTAATCATGTTATTGATTGGAAAAAATATTTCAATGAAACCTACTTGTGAATTTTAAATTGTACCAAAACTAATTATTGAAAGAAGATCTACAATTTTAAGAAATATAATCATAGATGAGGTAAAATTGCAATAGAGCCATTGTGATGTTAATAGTGCTAGAAAAAAAATGTAGTCAAAATCAATATCTTCATTTGTTAATTAAATGTTTTGTGAGTTGTGATGTATATGCACTTTGTGTTATTGAAGGCAACAACTAATTATGGGGAGAGAAATGTTATGTGACTTTTCTCCAAATGAAGGTAAAAAAAAGGGAGATTAAAATAAATTATTTTTCCCTTGGTTAAAATAGAGATATGTTAAAAAAGTGATAATTCTTTTTATATATAATTACCCTTTAGTTAAAAGGGGGGTAAAATGAAAATATTTAATAACCTTTGAAAAAGGTTTGAAAAGTAAAAAAAGTAAATGATTATTAGGTGAAAAAAATAGTGAGTACTTAGAGAAAAATAATGAAAAAAAATTAATTCAATTCTTTATGGAAGGGCATGATGGTTTGAAAACCACTCCTTAAAATATTATATACATCATTTATGTGAGACCTAGAATTAGCATGGACATTCACTCAAGCAAGAAGGTAGTTTGGTAGGATATGATCATTGTAAATTGTCTTGGCCAAGACTTTGTGTTGTAGTTGCCTTGTTTTTTATAAGATAAGCAACATTTACAGGGTTCCATACCCTTACACAATGAGCCGCAGGGGCCAAAAAAAACGAGAAAGGTTTTGAAAGGACCAAGAACCTTTTAGAGAGCTAAAAAGAGGACATGACTAAACGAAACAAAACAACACCAATGAAAGAACCGCAACAACACAACAGAGGAAAAACAACACTTGGTCACCAAATAACCAAGAGTGACATAACACACTAGACCAACAACAATCCAAAGTCAACAAACTAACAAAGCTATGAGCTAGGAAACAACCCACAACAGAACAACCTCTAGAGACTGCCTGAAACAACCAAACCACAAACCACCTACAACAGCAGGACTGCAACAAACCTTCCACTTAGAATAGACAAAATTGAGCCATACAGAATCCCACCAAAAGACTGAGGGCCCAAAAAACTGCCAGGAATAGTTAGACAACAAACCACCTGTAGCAGACCTCCTGCTCAATTTTGGAAAAACTGAGCCCGCCAGATTCCCACCATAAGAGGGGGAAAAACCCAAGTAGCAGCAGAGAAACGCTCTTCAAAGTAGCATGCTTTACTTGATATTTTTTGAATAGAATTGTTCCTCTTAGAGTGTGCCATAACTAAGAGGGCCAAAACCATTGACATCTTCTTAGGTGAGTGTATTTTTAATGAATGATATTTGATTGTTGGCTTAAATAATTAAATATTTATTATAGTGATCATGTTATCAAAATTTACTATTTAAATATATCTTTTACAAAATCTAGATATGAAATGGTTGAAATATAAAAAATTAATTCTAAAAATTAAGCCCATCACATGACTAATAATTGCTTTGGATTTTATATAGCAACAAATGGCTGTGGTTGGTTTTACATATTTCAAGATATTTGAAACTGTAAAATTGTAATTTCTCTAAGAAAGCACATTCATCTTGATAGTATGACATTAATCTTGCTATCCTTTTTATTAGTTAATTATTTGGCTTGTAGACTTAGTTGTTATTATTACCTTTGAAATTTGTAAATTATAGAAACAACATTTTACTTGCATATTTGTTCAAATAATTTTCTCTCCACTTGGTTACCTAAAAGGAAGCAAGTTATGTGAAAAAAAATATCCTAAACTAATCTTAGAGGAGACTACTATGCAATTTTTAGATCTTTACAATTACAAAAGGAGAAACACATATACAACTTAAAATAATCATTCCACAACACATGCGTACATGGGGAAAACCCTTTTGAGAGAAAACACCCACACTCCAAAGAAAATTAATATATTATTCAATAATTTGAACATGGTTACAATATAATTTTAGAGAAGTCTTTATAGGAGTGTCACTAGCTAGAGATTTGGAGTCATTCTTACAACATATGTTGAGGATATACAAAACTTACTATCCATACTTCCATCTCAAGCACAAATAGGAGAAACAAGACATGAAACCATAACATGGTAACCGTTAGAAACCTGAAATAGATTGAATAACTCAATGAACTTTTTAAGAGAAAATCAAAGTTACATAAACTGGAAAAACATAAGAATGCAAACTAGGACTCCGAGAGATTATGCAATGTCGATGTGATAGAATTGCATTAAGAGCTTCCAAGTTGAAAATATACAATGCAAAGATGCATAAAAGATGCAAATACAAGCTTGGTAGTGAGTTTATATAGAACTAAGGAGAGGATGTAAGTGGCAAATCAGGAATCAACCAGAAAAAGTGGAGATAGACCACCAAAAGTGGAGGATGCCACCAAAAGTGAAAAGTGCTCCACCCTTTAAGGAATGTGACAACACATCACCTATCTCCTAGTAATAAACTCACTTTATTATCCTAACCAAGCTTAATTAAGTGTAGGAAAAACCCAAGACTCAGGGAAAATAAAAACCTACACCAACATCCCCCCTTAAGCACAACTTAGGAGGATGTAAAAGATGATGGGTCATGACAAATGAGGCCATGTTAGGTAGCCATGTACATTTCAATTCCCCCCTCCCCCTCGCAAAGAAGAAGCCCCCTAGAGAAATAGAGAGAGAACACCCCCCAAAATAGAGAGAGAACATGAGAAGGACTAAGTAGCCCCCTCTGAAGAGATGCAATGGTAGATGCTCAAAATTGGATGGAGAAAACAGTCCACGGTCATCAAACAACATTCCCCCCCTCAAGAAGAAACCAAACCAAAGCTAGATGCAAGTTATCTACCAAGTCCTGAAAGGAATATTTAGGAAGAAAGTGCAAGATGTATGTAGTCTCCGAAGTCAACTCAAGTATCCCCATGTCGATGCTGAAAGCTGTCACAATCAAATTAGGCGTTCTAGGCCACATTGTTGAAAATGACAAATTAGAATATCCTAGAGACTGATGTAGAGCACAAGCTATTAAAAACAATGATGTTTTGAAAATAGTTGTGCAATGTCTGTCATAAAAAAGGAGAGATAACCCCTCAAATGTGTCCTCCAAATCTGAAATGTGAGACTCCTCAAATAAGTCTGAAATACCTATCAAGAAATCATCCCATAAAGCTAAATCAAGAAGACTATGGATGTTTTGCTGCAAGAAGTAATTGGAAATTTTTGAAGAAGCGACTTTGGACTCTGAAGTAGCAACAGATGCAAGGAACAAAGATTTTTCCTTAAAGAGAAGACGTATGTACTCAATAGTGTCATCTAGATCCAAAATGGAGGACTCTACAAACAAACAAGAGATGTCTAGTAGAAATCGGTCCCAATGAACTAAATATAGAAGACATAATTGAGCGTGTTACAAAAAATCATTGGAAGCTCTTGAAGAAGCATCTCTAGAATCTGAATTTGAATCTACAATAGGTGATGGTGATGTGATCTCAATTCATGAGGATGAGAAGAAAGAAGAGAAGTCTTTGTGTCATCTGAATGTTCATGGCGTGCATAATACTTAAGCTCCTCTAAAGTAGCATCATCAAAGGTTATATTATCTGCATCATCAACTAGAATGAGGCGATTTGTAGCAAGATCATTTGGGAATGGGGAAAAATGAGGTTTTCCAAACATCTCCCAAACCTTGGTCCAAAGTGTGCGGAGACATTCATTGTCCACTATAGCCAACATAGTGTCATAATCAACATGAGAACCAATTACTCCTAATACATAATCAATTCTATTACCCCAAACTAATTTCCTTCCAGGTGTGTTTGGTTCAGGAATGAGCCCATAAAGGTAAGGACAAAATTTTACCCATCTAAGATGGGTTAGAATGCCTTTTCTCCAAGACTCGTAATTAGCCTTATCTAGAATTATCACAAAAGGATGAACAAAAAAATTCATGATACAATCCTCAAATGATTACAAAGGAACACCGAAAGAGAACACAAATACACTCCCACCCTTTTCAATAGTATAAAAAATAACCACTCCAAATATTATAAGGTTGAAACTTTATAGTTTAGTGCAATTACAAAACCTTTTCCAAGATACAATGTTCAATGGGCTCAAAATAGCCAAAATTACAAATTCTGATATAAAATGAATCTAAGAAAAAATCTGGAAAAATTAGCCTTATAGCTGTGTAGTGCTCTTTAATACCTTTCCAACGCCTATTTGTTTCCAAAAAATGGAGCACCGAGGTGAAAGTTATGAATTTTTGAAGAAATTTGTAACAAACAGCTTCAACCTGCAATATCTCATAGAAAATAGAAAAAATTCTTTCCAATACCTCTATGGATGGAAATTGCTCATCTTAAACTTTTTGATGATATCTTTTTTTTCCAAAAATGGACACCCCGACAAAAAGTTATGATTTTTTGAAAAATTGGTTGAATTTAGCTCGCAGTGATGACCCCTTGGCAAAATAAAAATTTGCCAAAAATCAAATTTGTCTAAAATAGGAAAATTTTATATGAGAATAGGGATTTTTGGGCCTTTTGAGTGCAATGGAAATGTCTATTTTTGGACTAAAAATGTTCCAATAAAAAGGTGTTCAACAGATATGAGCTCCAAACCCTTGTTTGCAACTATGTCAAATGATCTCCAATTTGTATGAAACAAAATCCAATCTTGACTTTCTCGAGCCTCCTCGATGCATTGGAACAGTAAAAAATGCTGTTAATATAATCAAAAATATTGCAATCACTTAGATCTCACAAAATATATATGCAATATGAAGAGGTTATTAGATCTTTGCAAATCCTTTCTGATTCTCTAGATCGTTCAAAACTCAAGAGAAGAACATACGAGAATTTACAAGATCTTTACAAGAAAAATCATTCTCTCAATCAGGAATCTATGAACTTAGATTTGTCAAAACAAAAGCTCTGATACCATGTTAGAAATCTGAAATAGATTGAATAACCCTTGAATAAACTTTTTAAGAGAAAATCAAAGCTACATAAACTAGAAAAACATAAAAATGCAAAGCAAGACTCTGAGAGATTATGCAATGTCGATATGAAAGAATTGCATTAAGAGCTTCCAAGCTGAAAAGATACAATGCAAAGATGCATAAAAGATGCAAATACAAGTAGGTAGTGAGTTTATATAGAACTAAGGAGAGGATGTAAGTGGAAAATCCAAGCAATAGGAGTCAACAACAAAAAGTGGAGATGGACCACCAAAAGTGGAGGATGCCACCAAAAGTGGAAAGTGTTCCACCCTTTAAGGAAGGGGACAACACATCACTTATCTCCTAGTAATAAACTTGTTTTATTATTCTAAGCAAGCTTAATTAAGTGTAGAAAAAACCTAGGACTAAGGGAAAACAAATTAACTCACTAGGAAAACAAAAACCTACACCAACAGTAACAAGGAAACCATGAGATAAACCACATAAAATGTGGTGTTCAAATCCATAGTTCAAAATACAAAGCCCAAATCCCAAGATGAGTCCATAGGCTAAGACTAATATATTCCTTCATCTTGCCATAAGTTCATCATAATACACTCACTAACTTGGATGTTCCATTTTGGCTTCATTATCTCCATTTAAAGATGTCCTATCACATATAACATGCATCATGAGTTGGTCAACAACTATAACTACCTCTTACAACTCTTTTAATGTCTTATATGTTTTTACATTTTTAACGTGGGAGGCCCAACTTATAGAAGCCATAAATTTTGATCCAAGAAGATGATTGGACCATTTTACTAAATTATAAATCTCAGTAAGGTCCATCTCATAGAAATCTAGTATTCAATGATAAATAACCCAATTTTTTTATTTTAGCAAAAAATGACCTCTATAGCCCAAAAATAAAATTCTCTTATATAACCTAAAAATTGCACTATTTATACTCTTAGAATTAAGAGAAGATCAACAATTTTTTCCTCACAATATCCCACTTGTAAAACACCTTACAAGAGAAAAGGGAGTACCAAATAGGTATGATCTAATTGTTAGAAATTGAGAGGCCCATATAATCATAGCACCATCTAAACTTTTCTATTCTCATTGGATTCATCAAAGCATTTACAAAATTATATGAAGTCTCAAATTTCTCAAGCATCATCCTCCCATCCTTTACTATGCCATGAAAAATGGTACTAAACATCAATATGCTTCATCCTTGCATGAAAGGTCAGTTTATTTTCCATACATATGACACTTTCATTGTTGCATGGAACCATAATAGCTCTTAGATCTAGTCCAACATCTAAACACAATCACTTAAGATAGACTGATTCCTTACAAGAAAGAGTAGATACCATTTACAAAATGACCACAACTCGTTGCTTACTCATCCAACTAATAGCACCACAAAATATAGTGAAAACATATTCACTAGTGGATCTACTATTTTCAACACCTCTAGCCCAATTTGAATCCACTAATATATTAATAGTGACAAATGGATTACTCAAAGGTACCAAAAAATGATTTAAATACTCTCCCCATTGCATCCCAATACACTCTTCCAATATTAGCCATAAAATGACTAATACCTTCCACTACTTGGCAATGTCCGGTCTTGTGTAGACCATAACATACACTAATCTCCCAACCACACTCTAGCATAGTGTACTCTAGCCATATCCTCCATCTCATTAGGAGAATTCATACATTTCTCCACATTTAACTTTGTCCCCATTGAAAGAGGAACACACAATGGTTTGTAAGCTGTCACGTTGAATTGAGTTCACATTATCTAGTCTACCCAAAGATCTCCGTTAGCTCTATCCCTTCTAATGTCCATCCCCAAGATGAACCTAGTAGCCCCTAATTATTTTATCTTAAATTGTGCTAAAATATGAGACTTCAATTCACAAATCATACACTTCCCATTACCCAAAAACAACATATCATCAACATATAATACAATAATAAGGAAGTGAAATCCCAATCTCAACACAAATATATCTAATGTTTGGTACTGAATCTTGGGAAATTGCTTAAGACTATACAAAGATGTATTCAACTTACAAACCAAACTCTCTTTACCTTTTCCAATGTAGTAATCTAGATTTAATATAAATCTTTATCACACAAATCCCACTAACCTATGACTCTAAGCCTTTTGTATGTTATACTCTAACATAATCTAAGTTGTAGAAGTGAATGAAAAAGGTAACATGTATGCCACACCACCAAACTAAAACCTTCAAATATATACCAACCCATTTATGTAGTATTCATCCACCAACTACATTGATGTTATCACAAATCATGTTTATCCATCCATCTCACTTCCACTTCTCTAGTTCTAGATAATCGATCTCTCCCTTATTTATCACCATATATTAGCATGGTGGGCATAATTAACACTCCACACTAAGGTACTTACATTATATTGGTTCCAAACCCACTCTCTTTTCATTTTTCTAGAATGCTAGTTGGTCTATACAATATTATTGAACCTTTCTATATTCTTGTTCTAGTTACCCAAAAAACCATTTGTGGTTCTTTGGTTGACTAGTTAACATGATTAATGTAATTATTAAGGTAATGTTATATGTTAAATAGTTGCATAAAGATTCCTATGATCCTTTTGGAATCTCCTTGTATATTAAGTATGGTGCATTCATTCCATCTATGGTTTCTATTACCATTTCTATCCAAGTAGGACCTAAGACCTTGGATGTTCTATTTACTATGATCCCCAATTTAGATCACTTTCACATCTTGCTAGGCCATCCATGAATCACTATGATACAATCTATCACATATATTATCATTAGTTCTTGAATTTTCCCATGATGGAGCAATGAACACAATTACTCGTAATAGATTTCATCCACTTGCTACTTGTGGAAAAATCTCTCTAAACCTTTTTTCTCGTATTGAATTTATATTTATATTGTATTAGAATCACAAGGCATGTTAGATTCCATCTCCCATTCCCTAATTAGCTTCATTTGCACCTCCTATGGTCACTCAACCTCTAGTAGTTTCTCTTGTTCCTCCCCTTTACCCTAGGGAAAGTAGATGAAAGAAACCCATGCTGGTTGACCCTTCTTTTTCTTCTTCTTCTATACTTGATATGGTCACTCAACTTGTAATAATTGATCCCATTCCTTCCCTTGTCCCTAAGGCGAGTAGAGAAAATAAACCCATGTTAGTTAACCCTTCCCTTTCTTCTTCTACACCTGATGTGGTCACTCAACTTCTAATGGCCACTTCTATTCCTCTCTACCCCTCTATCAAGTAGATGAAAATAAACCAAATCAGTTGATCCTAACCCTCCTCCTTTTGCATTAATAGCACACACCCAATACAACTAGTTATCTTGATTGCACAAGCATCA
>VDFB02193867.1:536282591-536309687 GCA_007258455.2 Sequoia sempervirens | reverse complement strand
AAAAGAAAAATAATTCGTCCAATGGTGAAAACCTGGCAAACAGGCGCTTTGGACAAGTACCATGGTGAAAACTTGGCAAACAGGCGCCATGCGTAATCAATCATTGCTCTGCCATCTATTGTCGCTTGGTCTAAACTTGGCTTAGGATGAAAGCTATCTTCGCCATTATTCCGCAAGTCACCATCACATCCTACTCTACCTGTCCTAGTGGATGAACGATTGACATCAAGTCCTGACGACTATTTGTCCAGTAACTCAACAGCATCCTATCCGTATCCCTTGCAAATGGCTAAGTCTTAAACCTAACTGGGGGCACAATGTTTATCATGCGACTGCAGTGGATGACACGTGAGATCAAAAACATCACAAAATGTCCTGAAAAAAGACAAAAACATCATAAAATGTCCTGAAAAAAGACAAAAACATCACAAAATGTCCTGAAAAAAGACAAAAAAAATCATAAAACGTCCTGAAGAAAACCAAACAAAACAGTCGACCACGCAAGGCACACAAGTGCACTGTCATCTCTAGTCCAAGTCAATCAAGTCAATAAGTCCATGTCATTGTCCGAACTACATTGTCTCTACGCATTTGCTACGTAGGCAAGACTCATACTTGAGTCCCCGAGACATTAGGTCAGTCCTATTAGGTTTGTCAAAATAAATCATGGCGTAATCTTTGCTCATCAAGACAACGTCATTTGGTCGTGTCGAACTACGAGGTCTCTGAGTGTATGACGTAGGCAAGGCCATCTATCGATGAGCCCCCGAGGCCGCACTAGGTCAGTCCATTAGGGTTCATGACACTAAAATGGCACACACGTCAAAAATCTTCAATCAATCTTGAGATAAGAAAACTCCTGAAACAAAGTAAAGCAATCTTTTATTCAACATGACACTCGCATCATGACAATATCGGCATCTAATCAAACACAACTCAACCTCAGTCAAACATAAGTCAAAGCAAACCAAATCATTATAACCGGTCAAACTGTCAAATTTTGGTTCGTCTTCAGATGAGTCCTTCTGAAAGATAACCTCTGTCATTTACGCCTTAGGATGTGTCCTTCCTAGGCGTCATCATCGTCATTCGGCCCTTCGAGCGATCCTCTTGACATCTAAGGATCACTCTTCCTGACGTTAGCATTCTTCAGATGAGTCCTTCTGAAGAACCAACTCTGTCCTTTATGCTTTAGGATGTGTCCTTCCTAAGCATCGTCATTATTTTGAGGGATCCCTTACGACCATTAGGGATCAAATCCTCCCAACATTCGGCATCATTCAGGATGTGTCCTTCCTGAATTCACCAAGTCTCGACATTTTCAAGGTCATCAAAACTTTAAACACTCAGACATCTTGACATCGTCAAACATGACACCTTGGCATCAGAACAATGGCTACCCAGATGCACTTGACAAACACTTGGCAACTGTCTTTTCATCTCTTATCATGTTATTAGTTTTTCAGCGAGATCCCACTAAGCAGGATTTAGAGAAGCAGTGATGTAGCATGACAATTGACACGCATGACTACTAGCTTCTCAGCGAGATCCTGATCTTGGGATTTAGAAAAGCAACGACATATCATGATAGAGACTTTATTTTTGTAATTTGGCAATCATGTCACTAGTTTCTCAAGGATGTCCTGGAAACAGGATTTAGAGAAGCAACGACGTTTCCTGATCTGTCATTGTCTTTTTCTGCCTGTGGTTGATTATGACAACAAGACTGGGGCAAGCACGCTCCTAGTATGAGTCATACTCATCCTTGTCTGTGACTATTTTGTCTTGGGTAATGGTGCGACCTTGCACGCCTAGATCTACGTCATATCTTGGTGTTTGTTGACCATTACGACAGTTTGCCCAATGATGATTAAAGAGCAACGGATATTAAAAGTCCTAGGGTAAGGTTTTGAAGGATTTGTATCTTCTCATAGGTCTCATATCTTCTCCTCTTTGGTCTGGTCATCTTCTCTCGTCAGTCCCACCATCTTCTCTCGTCCATCCTGCGATGATATCCTGTGTCATTCAAAAAAAAACGTAAGTGCATACATGATATATCCATTGCATTAGGTTCATACATACATATCCATGGCATTAAATAGTATCATACATGGCATTACATCATATACATAATCACAAACATGGCATTAACATAATCATCATCATTGCATCTTTTACATAAAGGTATCATGCACATCATTAACATAAGCATATGAATAGTGCATCATTATGGCATCAACAAACAAATCACCACATAGACATCATAATACATAAATGGCATCATAAATTAAGCATCATATATCATACACACATAATGCATAGAACATCACATAACACATATAGGTCGCATCAAAACTGCATCATCATATAAATCTCATCTCAAAAATATGCAATGTCACAGGATAGAGTCAATGGATATCCCAAAAATGGAGCTCGCAGGCTCAACAATAAACATAATGTGTCCAAATACAAATATGCCCCTAGGGTAGGCTCTCATCATCCCCTCGGGGTGAAGAATGTGGTGGTGGTCGAGGCCCTGTCACTGGCTCTGAAACAATGGACGGTCCTGTAGTGCCCTGTGGCTGTGAGGATGAGGGAACTGCGAATGAGGGCATCATCTCAACAGTAGTAAACACCTGTGAGGTCACTGCTGCTGGACTCTGAAAAGCGGTAGGATCTGTCACTGGTGGCTGACCTTGTACTGACCTCTGAGCTGAACCAATAGAACCCTGACTGTGTCCCGAATGATGACTCAGAGTATGCCTGCGGGAGTGATGTGATCTGTGGCCTGATGTGTGTCCTGTGGAAGTCGACCCTCCGACACTGCTGTGGCTCCTGGTACCACTGCCACTACCCGACCGGTGTCCACTGCCTGTCCTCGTCTGTGATCGAGACAGGGTAGGATCTCGCTGCTCTGGTGGCACTGCCTGCTCATATAAATTCCTGTACTGACCTAGCCTCGTGCTCACCCTGGCCAACTCCCGAGCCATGTCCCCTATGGGTCCTGAACATAGGGCCACAAACTCTGTGCACCATCGCGCTGAATCCTGCTCGCGGATCACCGCCTGATCCCGCTCCACACGGGCTACCTCTAGTGCTGACTGTAAGGATCTCACCTGTGCCTGGCTGGCATCTAACCTCTGCTGCAGATCGACCACTCGCTGATCAACTGTCGCATCCGGTGGCAACTCTGAAGATGGTATCTCCTCCTCACCCTCCACCATCTGCCATCTGAGGACTCTCTCTGCCTCACCTATGGCCTCATCCTCATCATCATCATCCTCATCCTCCTCTCCTGCCACCTCCGTCTCTTGTCTCTCCACCTCCGTCTCCTGTCTCTCCACCTCCGCCTCCTGTCTCTCCCCCTCCGCCTCCTCCTCCCCTGCCACATCCACCTCTGGGGCCCTGACATCCTCCTCCTGTCTCTCCCCCTCCGCCTCCTCCCGTCCCCCCACCTCTGGCTCCCCCTCCTGTCTCCCCTCGTCCTCTATCTCCTGTCTGGGCTGCTCCTCCATCTCCCTCTCCTCACCAACCTCGGGGATAGCATCTAATGCTACCCTCGCCATGTGCTGTCGCACCCTGCGACCTGGTAACTGTCCGTCCCGCCGTCGCCTCCTGCCATCTCCTCCGTCATCTCCACCTCGACCTCCGTCTCCACCACGGCCCCCGTCTCCACCTCGACCTCCATCATCACCCCGGCCCCCGTCTCCACCTCGACCTCCATCATCACCCCGACCTCCGTCTCCACCTCGTCCTCCATCATCACCCCTGCCTCCGTCCCTCCCTCCATCACCACCCCTCCCTCCATCTCCATCCCTGCCCCTGCCTCTGCCTCTGCCTCTGCCCCCATCTCTGCCTCTGCCCCCTCGTCTGGCTCGCGGTACTCATGGAATCACTGACCGCCTGTCAACTGGTGCTGGCCCGTCAGGATCTGTCAATGGTACAGGTCGGCGTGCATGCCACCATAGATCATAGGCTGGTGTGGTACCTGGATCTGCTGCCCCACCTCTCCAACCCCAGGCCTGGGCTACTAACCCGTCAATCTGCTGTGTCGCGAAGGCCACTGGGATGGCCGGCCCCCATGCATACTCTCTGGACGATCGTGCATACTCTGCCGTCCCCATGGGTACATCCTGCTGCTCCCCGAACTGTCTCAGTACACGCTGTGGCAGATACATCTCAATAATCAGCGACGTCTGTACTGTCCTGCCAATCAGGTATCGATACTGCCTGCAAAAACTGAGATGCTCGTCCTCATCATCCCATACCTCACAATCCCTGTAGGGTCTCCAGATGAAGGTCACCATGGTATCAATCCGATGCCGCCACCACCCTGTCTCACCCATACGGGTCTGCTGTAATGCGCCGGCATAGTAGTAGGAGTAAGGCATCCCCGCGGCCAGCTGTGGTCTGTCGATAGGAGGGCGAATATGGCAATACGCTCCCATGCCCAGATCATCATCAGTGTGGTCCCACAGGAGATACTCTCTCCTCTCCTGTACACAACGTCATGCAGCTGATGATAAAGTGTCCCCAGCAAACAAGGACCCCATGCATAAACTGTCCTCTCTCGTCGCATGCCGACCATGACATCCCCCCAGCCAATCGGAAATCCGTGTCCTCGTCGGTCTGGAACCAAGATGCCACCAATCAGAGTCGCCAAGAATGCATCAAAGCGACTGTAATGCTCCGCCAGGAAATCCCAATGGATCTCGTAACCCTCAATGCCGAGTCTGGCACCCTGATCCTGGTAGTACACCCGGAAGGTCTGCTCGCAATGACGGGGATCGTACACGATCCACTCCCCTTGAATCGGAATCCGGAGAATACGGTAGACGTCCTCCAAAGTAATCGTAGCCTCACCTGTCGGCAGGTGAAAGGAACAGGTCTCTGAATGCCATCTCTCGCATAGCGCCATCAGTAAACCCCTGTTCGCCCGAATGGCGGGCATGAATGCAACATGGGATAAGCCGAGTCTCATCAGTCGTAGCCGCTCTCGCGGGCCTAGCTGATCGCCAAACCGAAAGGTCCTCGGTCTGCTCTCCCTCGTGTAAATAGGGGCAAGCTGCCTCTGCAAAAAGACGAACAAGGCATCAGCACCTTTTTGGACAACTGTGACCGTCATGGACAATAACTTAGGGCATGAAGGCATTAAAACAAGTTAAAGAAAGAAAACAGGCAAATGCGTCGCAAAAATGCAATTGCGTCGCAAAAACACAAATGCGTCGTTCAAAAAATCAAATGCGTTACAATAAATCAAATGCGTCGCTATATTTCATTCGCGTCGCGAAATTAGGCGTTTGCGTTGCCACTACGCAAATGCGGCGCGGCATTACACTTGCGGCCTTCGAGTAGTCAGTTGCGTCGTATAATATCGATTGCGGCTTTCGGTAGGTCAAATGCGATGCGGTTAAGCACTTGCGTCGCACCAAAAATCGAATGCGGCGCGTGCCGCCGGTGCGTTTCGTTTTGTTCTTTGCACTTGCGTCGCGACGCATCAAATGCGGCGAACGTGAAGTCGATTGCGGCTTACGCGAACGCGTATGCGTCGCGGCGCATTCGTTCACTATCCTAGAAAGCATAAAAAAGCACGTAAATCGAAAAAATGACAAAGCAAGTTTAGTGTACATACCGCAGGTCCTGAGCCCTCTGGCCGTCTGAAGGTCCTCACGATCTCTCCGCGGTGCTCTGTCACTGGAATCACCATCGTCGCTGCTGCGCCTTTTGCTCTGAGCTCTCAAGATTTACAAGGTGAATAGTGAAAGTGAATTGACTTTTACCCCTTTGACCATCTATTTATAGGGTGAAAGTGACATTTCTTAACTGCAGTTAATACTGGAGGCTCATTTCCGCGCCTTTGACCTCTCCGTACGTTGCTTTAAACATGTCAGAATTTGAAACCGACTGCGCCGCTATTTTTCCGACCATCAAATTGATTTATCGGGACCTTTTGCAAATTTTTCTGGCGCCGACCCAAAATTTGAAAATTTCCCGAGGGGGCAAGAATACTCCGTACCTTCACTGGGGCATATTTTTGACTTAATTTTCTTTGTCACAATACGACAAGCGACATTATGACAAAGAGGGGCAAAATGTAGACACCTAAAAATGACCTAGGCCTGCAAGCTTCATTTTTACCACTTTCGTCCTAGCATAATTAAGCTATTTAATTATGTCCTTGGTCCACATTCGACTATTGATTAAATAATTCATAATTATTTAATTAATTCATGTCATTTGTTCCTCCTTGATTATTAAATAAATAAATATTGTTTATTTATTTAATACATCACTAATTATCTAAAGTCTTCCTTTGATTAAATAAATTTCATAATTTACTTAATTTCCCTTTAACATTTATGTCTTCTTGATTAATTAAATAAATTTTATTTATTTAATTACGTCACTAATTAAGTCCCCTTTTCTAAAAAAATTAAATAAATTCTTATTTATTTAATTCTGTCCATTTTCCACTATAATTAAATAATTCATTTAATTATTCATTAGCTTTTTCTCCCATTAAATTAAATAAATTTGATTTATTTAATTTAGCCATTCTCTTGAATTTTGAATTAAAATCATTATTTAATTTCAAAATAATTCTTTTATCACATTCCTCCATAATTAAATAATATCTTTATTATTTAATTACTTGCTAGTTATCTGGAGTAAATAAATCTTATTATTTAATTTCTCCAGCAACCTCTTTGTCCGTGCCAGCCTTATCTTCCAATTTAATTCTTGACTTTTGACTTCTCATTCAATTTCGACCGTTGATTGAATTATTTCATAATTCAATCTCCACCCTTCATTCTTACCTGTTGCCCTAATTTTGACCTAACCCTAATGCACATATCAACATTCAATCTTAAACATTGATCTTAGGGTTCCTGTCATCTTTTCATCCTGGCCACACGTTCAAAATTGCAATTTTTATAAAAGGGCAATTTTGACCTCATTTGCAGGTCTCTCTCAGTCTTTAGCTCATTTTGACTTCTTGCACTCTTAGTCTATGTCAACTTGCTGTCAATTTAGGGTCATAGTCATTAACAGTCATAGTCATTTTAGCTCATTGTAGGGTTATTGTTATTTTCTACAAATCCTTCAACACTTGCATAGGGCTTAGTCTTTAGTTATAGTTGCTCACATAAATCTGAGGGCTTTATTATTTATCTGCAAGCTAGGAGGTATAACAGAGATTAATCATGGAAGGTGGAGACATAGGGTAACACTATCCCTTTTGTCTTCACATCACTTCCATTGTGCTTTGTTATTTCATTGGAATTTGATTGTTATTGTGCTAACCCCCAATAATAAATTTAGGATTTTCCCTTGATTACAAAAAGTATGTGTAAAAAGTTTGTTGAAGAGATGCAAAAAGAATTTGTGATGTCTATGTTCAATGAATTGAATTTATTTTTTGGTCTACAAGTAAATCAAACTAATAAAGGGATATTCATTTCATAATCTAAGTATGTAAAAGAGATATTAAAGAGGCTTGGGATGGATTATTCCAAACTGGTTTGTACTCCTAAGGTAACTGGATGTAAATTGAGCAAAGATGGTGAATCTGCTAAGACTGATCAGAGAAAATATCAGTCTATGATTGGTGGACTGTTGTACCTTACTGCTACCAGACTAGACATTATGCATGCAGTGTGTTTTGTTGCTAGATTCTAAGTAGATCCTAAAGAGACACATGTTGTAGCTATAAAGAGGATATTTAGATATCTAAAAGGTACACCAGATTATGGACTATGGTATCCTAAGAGTAATGATTTCACCCTGAGTAATTATACAAATGTTGATTGGGTTGGATGTGTAGATGACCGAAAGAGTACCAGTGGTGGTGCTTTCTTTCTTGGCAGAAGATTAGTTTCATGGATGAGCAAAAAGCAAGACTCAGTTTCGTTATCCACAACATAAGCAAAATATATTGCTGCAACATCTTGTTACACACAGGTTTTATGGATGAAGTAGACATTGAAGGACATTGGTGTGGTATGTGATGAGCCTATTTCTATTTTCTGTGACAACACAAGTGCAATAAACATTTCAAAGAACCCAGTTATGCATTCAAGAACAAAACACATATCTATCAAGTATCATTTTCTGAGAGAAAAAGTGTTGGAGAATGAGGTTGGATTGGAGTATGTGACATCAAAGGAAAAAATTGTAGACATATTTACTAAGGATCTTCTAAAGGATATTGTAGACATTCAAATTTTACCACTTCCAGATGGTCAAATTCGTCTTCTTAATCATCCCTTTGCTCCCTTAAATCGTCCTCTTTGCTGGTATTAATTAAATCATTCATTTAATTAATATTGTGTATCTTGCATAAGGTTTCCCAAAGTATTTAATTTAATAAATATTTTTCCCCTCTTTCCTCTCTAAATTAAATAAATGCATCACTTTATTTAATTTGGTCATATTATCTTTTGGGAATTTTAAATTTATTTTTAAATTCCTTATTTTCTCTCTCATTATCAAATCCTCCAACTTTTTCAAGTTGGTCTCTAATCCCTCTTAACAATCTAACCCTCTTTCTTAGTTATAATTAATTTATGATTAAGATGTGCACACCCCTAATCATCATTAGGGTCCCATCCTCCATAATTTCCCACTTGCCTCTAATGAGTCCTTAATTAGTCTAATCAAGTACTTGCACAACCTTAATCACATAATTAGGTCATCTCTAATCCCCATATCATTTATGGAATGTGTCCTTAGTCAACTTCATTAAAAGCTTTCTCTTTTTTAACAAGGCATCTCCATTCCCCATGTGAATTTTTAATTCACATTTAATCCCCCAATGCATTTAAAAGAATTTTAAATTCCTTCTCTCATCCCCATGAGAATATTTGAGGAATTTTTAATTCCCCATATGTCCTCTCACCCACATGGGGAAAAGTACCTCCTTTATGAGGAGATCTTGTCCCAATCCCAAGGTACTATGTACCCCATCCATGTCATGTACTACCACTCCACCTCATGTCCACTTCACCCTTTTCAAGCCATATCATATGCCACATGTCAAGATGTGAGGGCTTGTGAGTTCTCAACTCACCTTATCCCTATATCTTGATCTTGGTGGCTCAATATCGACCGTCCATTTCCCTAGAGAGTTCCAAAATCTCTATAAATACCCCCTCTTTTCTCTCATTTTGGGAGGGATCATGCATTGTAGCCAAACTCTTGAAAATAATTTCTAGAATCCATACTTAGTCATTTTTACACTTGCATCCATTATCATATCATCATCTAGCTTGCATTTTGTGCCATCCAAAGAGCATACAACACTGAAGATTGAAGGGCCAACCAAAGGATCGATTCGACACAAGGTAAAAAAAATTATTTGTTGCCTTTATTTTGTGTTGAATCCAACTAGGCTAATCTTGAGGTGTAGGTTGTTTTTAGTGTTATTTTGCACTCTTTTGCTTGTTGTTCATTTTCTAGCACATAAATTCGCCCTATCACATTTCTGGCACGCCCGGTGGAACCCACAAACGGGTCTTTTGCTTTCACATTTTCTATTTTTTGACTTTTTGCAGGTACAGGTTACAAAGGGGCGGAGCTGACCTACACAGGGGCGGACCCGACCTTCATAGGGGCAGATTTAACCTTCTTGGGTCGGACCCGACCTACAAGGGCAGACTTGACCTAACAGACAAGAGGACCCACCCTACACAGGCAGACCTGACCTTCCCCAAGGGTGGACCTACCCTCCATAGACCTTAGAAGTTGTTTTTGGAAAAAATTTCAAGAATAGATGGATTTTCCCTCACAAACAGGCAGATTTTCCTTGGACAGCTTTTTTTCAGAAGGTAAAATTTCAATTTTTAGCAATCTTTTGGCTGTTTTAAGTGTTTTTCACTCCTAATTTAGGTACATAGTGTAACTAGGAGGTGTCAATCAACTTTTTTTTCCATGTTTTTTGGGTGAGCTATTTGACGTATCCAATCCCCTTGTGCCATTCGGCAATCCTGGGTGATGAGAAATCATAGCTTACCATGTCTTGAGTCCACCCTTTTTACTTTTCTTAGCGGGACCTACTTGGGTATTTCATCACCCCAAGGGACGATTCCAACCACACGTACCAGTGGGGTATATAAAGGGGGGAGAGCGAAATTTGTAGCTCAATCCAACCACGTTGTAATTGGCGAAGCATCGGGATGATGTGAAGAGTTGGTCTAAGCCTTTTAGGTTCCTGACTCACACTTGTAATGGATTGGTGTTCATGGTTTGGGCCTCACGTATTGGGTGTATATCAAGGACTCCCTAGTAACCATGTTCATCTTAGATTAGAGGAATTTGTTGACCATACCCTTTCTACTAGACTTAGGCTCATACTATTTGAATTATCTTCTTTGTGCAAAACCAGTGATTATCTGATTTATTTCACTCAGCCATAGTCTTTTGATTGATGATTGTTGTGTTTTGAGTCCTTTTCCTTAGTATTTTTGTCAAAAATTAAGTCAAACCTCACAAATAGTCAATTTTTCCCTCACAAACAGCTAGATTTGACCCACAAATAGCTGGATTTTCCCTCACATACAATCGGATTTGACCCACAAACAGTTAGATTTTCCCTCACAAACAACCGGATTTAACTCACAAACAGTCGAATTTGACCCACAAACAGCCGGATTTGACCCACAAATAGCTGGATTTTCCCCACAAACAGTCGGATTTTCCCCCCTTGTGAAAAAATTGACCAACTTTTGCTCCTTGGGAGGACTTGCCCTCATCCAAGGGTGGACTTGACCTATAAACTAGTCCTTTTGAAGCCTGTTTTTGCCATTTTTGACCAACTTTTTCTCCTTGGGTGGACCTGACCCACCTAGGGGCAAACTTGACCTATTGACCAACCTTTTTCAGGCATATTTTGACCTAATTTGATCAATTTTGCTCCTTGGGCAGACCTGGCCCATCTAGGGGTGGACTTGACCTATTGACCCACCTCTTTTAGGCCTATTTCAACCTTGTTTGATAAATTTTTACTCCTTGGGCGGACCTGAACCACCTAGGGGCAGATTTGACCTATTGACCAACCTCTTTCAGGCCTGTTTTGACCTTATTTGACCAATTTTTTCTCCTTGGGTGAACTTTCCCTTCACAGGGGTGGACCTGACCCTTGACCAATCTACTTTTTTATCCGCTTCGCCATTCGGGACCCTCGTTCCGCCGTCTCAACCACTCATCTTCCCATTTCGGACATTCGTACACTCGTTTCAAGAATCCATTCACCATCCTAAACGTTCATCTCCTGAGCTTGTGCGTCCGTTCACCCATTCAAAACCCACGTTCTAATTATCATTTCCATGTTTTGGACCATCGGTATCCCATTGAAACCTTGTTAGAGCGGTTATGCAAATTAACCTAGGTGTTCATCTCTAATCGTCATCCATCAAAACCAACTTCGGATCGTCATCCGTCCTAAGTCATTCATCCTTGTCGGCCCAACCAATCCACTTCTATATCAAGTTGGATTTGGTGCCATTATCGTACATTGCACCTTTGATCGATTAATCAACACTTAGCGTTACCAAGGATCACTCTTGAACTTGGTTTCAGATTCTGATCACTATCATTCATCCTAATCAATCATCAATCCAAATTGAATCGTTATATCATCCAACCCAGATCAACTCATTATCTACCGATCAAACCAGTCCACTTCGATCAAATTGAATCAATCTCTAGCCTCGACGGCTAATCAATCATCCAATCAAATCAATCTTGTTGAGCCACATCCTTTTCAACTAACCAATCATCAAATCAAATCAATCCTTTTGTCACCAAGGTCATCCTAATCCGTCATATCATCTTGCATGCCCGTTCAGACCCAGTCACAAACAAGGAAAATGGCCAAACAACAATTCCAACCAAACATCCCTCAAGATCCGAACAACGTAGCTAATGCCTCACAAGACCCCAATAATAGTGTGAACATCCCTCGGGTTCCACACAATGGAATGTCATCACAATCCAATATCGATGGTCAAAACACATCACCCCCCGGGGATGAAAACATGGTCATTCAACCCAAAATTATGTTTGAGGAACACTTTAGTAACCCAGTCAATGTGCAAATGACAGATCGCCTTCTTGAAAAACACGGCGAAGAAATCTTGGCTCACTTAATTGAAAAGGGTGTCAAACTACCGTCAAGTATCGACCTATCCAAGTATGGTGGTTCCGCACCTAATATACCCCAAGGTTCACACAACGTACCAGGTAGTTCATATGTCCCCAATGTTCCTTCCATAGAAGGTTGGCATCAACCTGAATTCAGCAATGCCATTCTGTATCCCGTTGGTAATCCCCCGCATCCCATAATCTCAATCATAGGGGCACCCCAAACCACTGATCCCAATGATCCTTTTGCCTTTGGAATGCCACAAAACTTCCCACAACCACAACCACTAATGCTATCGGCACCACCCCCTTCAAATCTACTTCCTATCAACACTGGGGGCACCCCTTTCACTACGTTACCTCTCAGGGCCATAAACTTACCATCACCTTCGTATGCACCTCCACAGCCCCCCCATCTAATTTACCACCTCTGAATATCCCCTTCAGTTCCCAACAACCTCCCTTGCAAAATCCCCCTATGTTATCTCAGTCGCCCCAACAACAACAACCTCTATTTTCCTCACAACAACCACCATACCAGTCACAAAGCAATCCGTCCAGACCTCCCACTTAGACCATATCCCCCTTCCTCGCATCCATCCTATGACCACAATTTCAAACACAATACAACATCCCCTCTCGGCCCACACAACATCTCACATCACATCAATCACATCAACAACCACCACAACATCATTATTACCAACAGCAATCCTAGCAGCAACCACCTTATGCAGCCTCCCAACAATCATAGCAATACCCCCAGTATCAACAGGTCAACCCACAACATCACATCCAAGCTCCTCAGTAGCCTACCCCACATTTTCATCAAACAAATCCATACTATACTTTGCAACAACAACCCACATATCAACAAAATCCCCCGACATACCAACAAGGGATGTCATCACTCTACCATCCAAACCCATACCTCAACAATCTGACACTCTCTCAGCAGGATCCTCTATCGTCCTACCATCTATATCCGTCCAACCAACCACTAGTCAACTTAGATTTGCTAGAAATTAAAGCCGCTCTGAAAGATCTTCAAGCAGGGACTAGCAAACAATCATTCAAATTCAAGGACATATGCCCATATCCATTCGACCCCTCCATCTCATTGATCCCCTTCCCTAAGCATTTTGAAATACCAAAATTTGACAGATACAGGGGGAAAAAAGATCCTAAGGCCCACTTGCAAGAGTTCTACTCCTAGTGTCAAGAAGTTATGCACAATGACAATTATCTCTTGCGCAGGTTGTTTCCTCAGAGCCTGACAAGCATTTCCCTAGAGTGGTTCATGACCCTCGAAAGAGGGTTCATAAAATCTTTTGCAGACCTGTCAAAAAAATTTGTCTCCTACTTCTCCTTCAATTTGGAGGACACTAACACCTTAGATCTCCTCAAAGAGAAACAACGGGAGGGTGAAACCTTTGTTAGCTACCTTCAAAGGTGGCATGTGTTGGCAAGCCGAATGAAGACCCCTCTAAAATAAAAGTACATGGTCACCCTCTTCATGGAGAACTCTCATCCTGACATGGCTCATAACTTTAGGTTACATTGTGTCACCACTTTCGTGGAGCTAGTGGAAAAGGGACCTATCCTTGAACATGCCCTTGTTTCCAAAGGATACATCAAAATATATAACCAGGATAAAGAAAGGTCATTCAATCACAAGCCACATTTTTGGAACAAGAACAAGAACACAGTAAATGACAGCGTCACTAATACTAAACATGTCCAAGTGGCTAATACATCCCAGAGAAAACAACCATCTATACATAACACCATATATGTACCATAGGGGGCACCTCATCGTCCTCAATATTCAAATCAAAACAACTAGGGGAACACTAAACGTTAGTATGCTTAATTAGGAGAACCTCTAAGTGTTGTCTTCAATAAATTGTTACAGATCAATTATCCAATCACGTATCTTCTCACCAAGCCACTTGACAAATCCAAGCCCAAGCCTGCATGGTTTAGGGAAAATGAATATTGTGAGTTCCATAAAATAAAAGGACACTCTTTGAATAAGTTTCAGGGTCTAAAAAACTATGTCCAAGATCTCATTTATCGAGGAGATATCAAGGTTGACACCAGTCAAGCTTCATCACCCAATGCTCAATTGCAAATATATCAAAATGCCTTTCCAAACCATAATCAAGGCCCGAGCACCTCCAACAGTAATCCCCGAGACAACAGCACAAATAACGTGAGCTATAAGAATGTACCCCTCAATTACGAGGGTATTGTTCATTACATTGAGCAGGTAGAACCCCGTGTATCTATGATACATATCAAAGCCAAAGACCCTCAGTGTGTTGTTACTACACAAAGAGCCTGCATCACTGTCTGTGCAGCCTCCGCACCCACCCAATCAACTCATGTAAGCTCCCAGTACAACATCCATGATCACTTAGGAAAGACCCCTGCTCATATCTCCATTTTGGATTTGCTTAAGTCTTCTACTATACATAAAGAAATCCTCAACAGAGCCTTGCAGGAAACCCATGTACCTAATGACATCGACCCCACACAATTCCAAGCTTTGGTAGGACACCTGGCTTTATCTTATCAACTCCACTTCAGCCAAAATGACATGCCAAATATCGATGTCAATCATAATCGCCCCTTACATATCGAAGTCGTGGTTGCCCACCATAAAATAAAAAGGGTCTTGGTAGATAATGGCTCTGCCCTCAATTTGTGTACTCTGAAATTCATAAAATAGGTGGGGTATACTCAAGCAGATTTAAGTAATTAAATCATCATGATCAAAGCCTATGATAATGCAGAAAGGAATTCAGAGGGAATTATCAGTCTTCCTATCCAAGTGGGACCCGTGGTTCAGTACACTACCTGTCATGTTCTTGATCTCGACTTTCCATATAGTCTCCTCCTTGGCCACCCATGGCTCCATGCTATGCAAGTCATCCCCTCCACATACCATCAATGCCTAAAATTCCCAGTCAACGGGCAAGAAGTCACCGTCTATGCTGACCCCCAACCATTTGAATATTTTCAAGCTTTAGAAGCTTCATTTCCCCATTTACATTATTGTCCTAGGGTCAAAATGGGGGCATCTCAGTCATCATCCGCTAATCCACCCTCCACCATGACAACCACTCCATCTCCCACCTCTAATCCTATAGTCACAAAATTCTAGATCATTGACAAAGGGTGTGGTGAATACAAAATGCATACTACTCTTAATATAGCAACCATGCCACTATCACCACATGAGTATGGTCAACCTTCACATGCTACTCCAAAGGAAGACAAGACTATCACCTTCAGTGGTAAAAACATCCCTACCACCACTTTTAGGTCCCCTAGTATCAAGATAGATGCACCCAAAGAGGATATAAGTCAATGGGTCTACCGAGAAGAACCCCAACCAGATCCTCCCCTAAAGGAATATTTTCAGGAAGCATATCCTTGGTCAGCTAAGTTTGCAGAAAAGTATAACTACCAAGGTAGGGGCCTAGGTAAAGAAAAACAGGGGTGGTTGCAGCCTATTGATACATCAAAGCTACCAAAGAACATAGGCATCGGATATGACAAAAAGTAGAAAGGCCTTGCAACATCGTCTAATACTTCCAATAGTGTTGTCGTGGGTGATAGCTCATTGGAAGACATACCCGAGGAGGAATCCATCATGCGTGCATACAATGACGTCGATCACACTGACCTATCATCCATGTTTGAATGCCTATATGTTGTACCATTAGCTTATCCCTTCATCACCCTGAGCTTATTGATTAGGACCTACGTAATAGCACACTTGTCAATATGTCTATGGATACATATGTCAACCTCATGGGATTGGGGGAGGATGAACACTCTAGTCGCAAAAATAAGAATAATAAAAATAAAAAGTGGTCATCTAGTGAAAACCTCCCTGAGGCACTTCCTGACCTTGAAAAAGTAAAAATAAAGGATGCATCCGATGGTGAAAACCTTGAAGAGGCGTTGGAAGATGGAAATGTTCATCTTCCCCTTGTGGGAACTTAGTTATCTGCCTGATCATCTATTCTAATTGAAGAGACTCAAAAAGTTAATCTGGGTACTGTTGAAAATCCTAAGATCACCTATGTAGCTAAGTCACTCTCAGAGCAAGAGTATCCAGTCATCGTGCAGCTACTCCAAGAGGGAATCATTAAATTTGCTTGGTCATATTCAGACATACCAGGCTTAGACCCCACCTTAGTAGTTCATCGTCTAGATGTTCACCCAGATGCCAAGCCTGTCAAACAGAAGCTCTGCAAGATGCATCCACAGGTAGCATTGTTAGTCAAGAAGGAATTGGAAAAGTTACTAGATGTAGGTTTTATCAGACCAATTGACTACTCTGAGTGGATCTCCAATATAGTACTAGTTTCCAAACCAAATGGAGACATTCGGATCCAAACAGACTTTAGGGATCTTAACAAGGCCTGCCCAAAAGATGACTTCCCTTTGCCTAACATTGACATGTTGGTTGACCTCACAGCAGGACATGAGATGTTATCCCTTATGGATGGCTTCTCTAGTTATAATCATATTCAAATTGCACCTGAGGACCAACACAAGACCACCTTCACAACACCTTGGGGTACTTTCTATTACAATGTTATGCCCTTTGGTCTCAAAAATGTAGGGGTAACATATCAGAGGGAAATGACGGTCATCTTCCTTGACCTCATCCATATCATCATGGAGGATTATGTCAATGACTTGTTAGGAAAATCCAGAACATGAGCGGAACATCCTACCGTCCTAAAAAATATCTTTGAATGGTTAGAGCATTACAAATTGTGGCTAAATTCAAAAAAGTGTGTCTTCGGGGTTATGTCAGGAAAACTGTTGGGTTTTATAGTCTCCCAAAGGGGTATTGAAATTGATCCCACCAAGGTGAAGGCTATTCTGGACATGCCACCCCCGTGCAATCTGAAACAATTAAGAAGCCTCCAAGGGAAGATGCAATCCATCCATCGGTTCATAGCCCATCTCGCGGATAAGTGTCAGCCATTCACTCATCTCCTGAAGAAAGACTCCACCTTTCGATGGAACCAACAGTGTCAAATAGGTTTTGATAAGATCAAAGAATACTTAGCTCATCCTCTGATCTTGATGCCACCTATTCCAGGGAAACCCCTCCTGTTGTATGTCTCTGCCACTTTAGTTGCGTTGGGGGCATTGTTGGCACAACATGATGAATCATCTAAAGAGAGGGCGATCTACTACATCAGTCAGACATTGGTCGACTATGAATTAAACTACTCCCCCATGGAAAAGGCCTACCTCACACTAGTCTTCAGCACACAGAAATTTTGACATTACATGCTTAGCCATCCAGTCAAATTAATCACTAAAATTGATCCACTGAAGTATTTGTTATCTAGAACCACTCTGACTAGCCGCATCACCAAGTGGTTCATGCTCCTAAGAAAATTTGACATAGAGTATGTGGAACAGAAATCCATAAAGGGACAGGTCATAGCTGATTAGTTGGTTGAGGCACCATTAGTAGATGCTTACCCTCTAGACACTGAATTTCCAAACGAAGAAGTCTACACAGTTACAGAAGCACCAGCTTGGACACTATATTTTGATGGCTCATACACGCATAATGGATCAGACGCAGGGATTTTATTAGTTACCCCTCAAGGTGACTACATTCTAAAATCATTCAGGATAGCATTCCCATGTACCAACAACATCGCAGAGTACGAAGCCCTCCTCACCGACCTCTGAATTGCAAAATAGTGGCATATAACTCACTTGAAAGTCTTTGGTGATTCCTTATTAGTCATCAAGCAAGTTAATGATGAATTCCTCACAAAGGATGATAAGTTGTTACCCTTTAAGGGCATGGTGGATGATTTCAAGAAATATTTCACCTTCATACAATTTGACCAAATTCCTCGGGTATAGAATAAAGTAGCAAATGCAATGGTCACTATCAGTTTCCTGATTGACATGCCTAAGGACTGGACGGAATGTGAGTTCCTTGTCGAACAATTTTTGATCCCAGCATATGATTTTCCTGAGACTGATATGGTGTGCGATATCATAGGTCCTACCTCCCCCTGGTATCATGACATATATACCTATCTCCATGATAATATCCTACCCCCACACCTCACACGGAACCAACAAAAATCCTTTATTCAATGTTCATCTTGTTACATTATCATCGATGATACACTTTATCGTCGCGGGTATGATGGGATCCTCCTTGGGTGTCTGAATGAGACTGAAGCCCACATGGCACTAACAGAAGTACATGGTGGTGTTTGTGGAGCTCACTCAAATGGTATGGCCCTAGCTAAAAGGATTCTCCGAGCTGGATATTATTGGCCTACACTAGAGCATGATGCCTGTGAATTTGTGAAGAAGTTCCTTCCATGCCAACAACATGCAGATTTGATTCACGCTTCAGCACAAGATCTTCAACCCCTCCTAGCACCGTGGCCCTTTTCTCAATAGGGTTTCGACTTGATTGGCAAGATTTACCCACCATCATCCGACAACCATACATTCATAATCACTGCTACTGAATGCTTCACTAAGTGGGTGGAAGCCATGTCGCTCTCATAGATCACCGGTATTCAGATCTCAAAGTTCATCCTTTACCATATTCTCTGTAGATATGGTATCCCATCCACCCTTTTCGATAATGGAAAACCCTTCAAAAACTAAGCCATGAAACACCTCTGTGACACCTTTCACATCCAGCATCATTGGTCAGCGCCTTATTACCCCCAAGGTAATGGTCAGGCAGAAGCAACCAACAAGACCCTCATCTGCATCCTTAAAGATGTTGTTAATAACACCGGTTGAGATTGGCACCTCTATATTCATCCCATCCTCTGGGAATATCGCACCTCCATCCATACCCCTTCAGGGGCCACTCCCTATTCTTTAGTCTATGGTGTTGAATCTATCTTACCAATTGAAGTTGAGATCCCATCACTAAGAATTTTCCTAAAAAAAATTATTAGTGAGGAGGATGCTTGTGTTGCACGGCTTGCACAACTGGAGTTACTTGATGAAATAAGAATCAAAGCTTATGATCACCTGCAAGCATACCAAAACTACCTTAAGCGTCACTACAACAAGAAGGTTTTCCCTCGACAGTTTCAGGTGGGTGATCTTGTCCTCAAAGAGAATCAGCGTACTCAGCAAGACCGAGACAAGAAGGGAAAATTTGAGCCAAACTAGTTGGGGCCTTATATCATAGCCACCAAATATGGATCTAGGGCATACAGGTTGACTACTCTTGAAGGAGAGCCCCTTGATGAACTCATAAACATCATGCATATGAATAATTTCTACACCTAAGTCTGCTTGGTAACCCCACCTATCGGGAAAAGTAAAAAGTAAAAAAAATCCAAAAAATCCAAAAAAAATCCAAAAAATCCAAAGAGAAATAAGTTTGTCCTATGGTGAAAACCACTTTTTGGTGGTACCTTGGATAAGTATGGATGGTGAAAACCTGGTAACAGGTGTCATCCATAGAGGGCTTAATCATTATCTACCTAGCATCCTAGTTATTTTATTCTTTCATCCGCACTATCATCCTCACCCATCCCATCCTTGGCCACTTGGTATATTTTGATTGAGCATTGGATGACCCATCTAGCCTATCCCCCCATCCTGAGATTTTCAGTATCCCACTCTGAGCTTATGTCATTCATCTCATCATCAGTCGCCATGTGTCATCACATAGGATCATCTGTCATGTCGGTCTTCATCTAGATCTCATCATGTCGCATCACCGGTTGAACTACGTTGCCCCTGCATTGTCACGTACGCAAGGATGATCATTTGATCTTCCCCCGGGGTATTTTGATCGTCACGTTTTGGTTGTCTATCACCTTTCTTCACCGTCATCTTTTCGCTTTGTCCATGGTCTTTTCATGAACTACAAGGGCTTTGCGCTTTCATGTAGGCAAGGTTAATCTCTGATTGGCCCCCGAACCCCTAGGTCTGTAAGATATGTTAGTCTATGTCCTTTTCTGGCTCATTATTCTTAATTAGATTCCCCTATTATCAAGATATTTGGTTAATGAAAAATATCTGGCGTCAAACTGGGTCACTCTAGTTTAGTATCCATCATCGGTCTCAACAGGATGCATCCTTCCTAGCAGACCTCATCAATCCCATCCATCCCCTTGATCCTATGGAAAAGGACATTTTGAAATTGATTGTGATCTTTTAATGTTTTGAAATCTATTTATTGTTTGAGATCACAATCAACACTTGTCATGGTTTCCCCTATCCATCATATCATGGCGTGCTTTGACTCATCTAAATAGGGGCTTATCTTGGTCTTTTCTTTATTGTTGTCTTCTCGGTTGTCCCACGTAGTACCCACCAAGATCCCTAAGGTCTTGCATTACACTAGGGAATCCTTGTGTGTTTGTGGTTATCCCAATACCTGGCCCAACCAAGGTCATCATGACCTTGGGGTTTTGGGATAGTCTTTCTATTTGTTGTGCTTGTTTCATGCATTGGATGCCAACTCGCCTTGGTCTTACATATCAGGGTATCTGGTATCTTATGCTATAGAAAAAATTAGTGCTCCAAAGATGGAAACTCATATTAGGATTGAATTTTATCATCTATTGCATTGCATTCATTCTATGATTTTGGTTGTGCAAATACTTTATCCCACTCTCCCCCATTCTTCTCAGGATACTAATATTTTTTTACAGATGAAAAATTACACCCATTTTTCACAATCACTACATACCCATCTTCCATTATCATGTCAGTTCTTATTGGTGCTTATGACCGTGTTATTTCCTTTCATTATTAATTCACTATAAATTACAAACGCATTATCGCATATTAGGTTCATTCTATTAACCACGCATACATTGTCACTTGCATCACAAAGTGTCAAACTCATAATACATCACATCCTGCATATATAAAATATTCATACAAAATCCATCATACACATATACATACATGTCAATAGATCATCTAGGCATCCATACACATAAGTCATCATAGATACAACATGTGCATACATCATATCACCATGTGAATATCTGCATTAATAAAATCATCCATATTCCACAAGTACATAAACCCAATCATCCACATAGGCATGAAGTATCATATACCCAATCATCCACATAAACATGTGCATAAATAAACCAAAGTATCCATCTACATAAGCAGGAAATATAATATACATGTGCGTACATAAATTGAATCACCCATCACAAAAGGAAACATACTACATAGTGTCAATAAGGATTGTCCCATATCATAATCAAAATAATACAATGTACGTCATATGTCCATGATACATCAAAATATATCATGTATCCATCACATAGCCCTCATACATCATCAAATAAGGTACAAAATCCAGAGATGTAGAGCATCTTTGATCTCTATCGATAAGTACTACATGCTCCACCTTGCATCTGTCAAAAATCGGTATCCTATCATCTCCCGAATGAGCTACCCGCATCTAATCTTTGTGGTGAATTAGGTATTGATCTCCTACCTAGGGTGACACTTGGTGAATCACTGTAACCTCAGATCTATGTCCCCAATGACTGAGATGGCGTTGGCATCTGTGGTGTCTGTCGAGTATACTGGAATAACCGTTGGGTCGGGTCTGGAACTGCATGGTAGTACGTGGCCATCCAAAATCCTACTCCCTCACATTCTCCTCTCACTCAACAACCTGAACCCGAGCGAAATTCCACTCCTAATGATATTTATCCCAATCTCTCGTAATCAATCTCCTCTCTTGCTCCCAGGCCTCCTAGGATAGTCGTAACTGTGCCATCTCTGCCTGAACCCGATCTCTCATCTCCTTAGTAGCCACTTCTCTAGCCACCGCTGCATCCCTCTCCCCTTGTAACTCTTGTGTATCTATCCCTATCACATCACTGACCTGCACCACTGCCCTAGCCATTGTTGTGTCCCACTCTCCCTACAGAGTCTGCATTCATTTATCTACAGCATCTCTCTCTCTGTGCGGCCTGTGCTTGAGCCTCTACTGCATCCATGTCCCATTGAAGTGCCTGTAGTCTCAACTCGGTTGAATCTCGCTCCTGTCGCAGACCTGACACCTGTGACACTGCTATATCTCTCTCTTCAGAGAGATTGAACCTCTACCTCTGCCACTAGCCTATCACTCTCAACCACTTGAGCATGTGCCTTGCCAAATCCCTGTCTCCCTCTAAGACCTGAAATTGTACCTGTGCCACATCTCTCTCTGACCGTAGCATGTGCATCTCTCTCCTCGTCTCCTCCTCCCTCTGCTGCATCAACCCCATGTCCCCAGATATCTGCTCTAGACAATCCACTCTGTCTCTGAGCTTAGCCTGCTCCCGGTTCCAGTCTGCCCTCTCTCTCCATAACTGATGTAGTTGTCTCTATAGATCCTCTATATCTCTGGCAGTCCCTATCCCAATCTCTGATGGCTCCTTCCCTGTCACCCCTCCGACAGCCTGTCGTATCACCGCCTCTGCCACCAAGTGGTCTTGCTCCCATCTCACAGCATCTCCCTCCTTGTGCTCCCTAGCCACCTCCACTCACAACCCCTCTATCTCTACTTGTAGGTCAACTACCTCATCTCGTGCCTCATCTCTCTCTCATCAATCTCTGCTCCGCATCCAACACTAGTGTGGATAGGGATGAATAATCTCTCTCACCCTGGACAAATCATGTTTGTAGCTCGCTCAGCGCTGCCTCTAATCTGACCCGCTCTGCCTCTGTCTGTCATAACCGCTGCTCGTTGAGGCACAATCTCTCTACAATCCCTCTCAGCACCACTGTGGGGTCCTCTCCTCTAGGTGGTGTTGTTGACAATGGTCGGAGGTCATACACATATGTGTTAATATCCATCTCTCATGGCTCATACCCCCGCTCTCCGCCGATGCCTCCATCGTATCCACGTCTATCATTGAAGGGGCTCCCTCTCTCCCTATCATCCTCTCCTGTGCTCTGTTGGCTTCACCCTCCTCCTATCTCTATCACTGATACCCTCCTTTGGCCATGTCTTCCTCCTATCTCTCCCACGCTCTGCTAGTCTCAGCCTCCTCCCCTCTTTCCTATTGTTGACCTCCTGGGGATGCACATGCCTCCTGGCTCCTCTCTCCTTGGATCTTCGACCCCCTATCCTTTTGTGTTGTAGCCCTGACCTCATCCTCTCCCTCCTCTGCTCCATCCCCTCTAAATCTGCATCATTGTCTCCTCCTCTTGGCTACCCTAGTTGGCTCCTCGGCTGCTCCAACAACCTCCTCTCTCCTTCTCCTAGCTGCCCTAGCTGGCTCCTCAGCTGCTCCAACAACCTCCTCTATCCCCCTCCTGGCTGCCCTCGCTGGCTCCTCAGTTGCTCCCACCGCCTAATGTCCTCCCCTCGCCTAACCTCCTCTCTATCATCTTTGGGGTACTGGTCCTACTACCCTCAGCCATCTCTCATCTTCTGATCTGAACCCTAGTGCTCCCTCAATAGGCACTACTAGGGTAATCCATAGCAGTGGATGTTGCTTGAACCACTGCCAATACCGATCCGTCACCCCTGCATCCCTCTGCCTCTCCCATCTATCTGGGTATGGCATAAACTGTAATGTCTCTAGCTCCTCACACACTGCCTCCAGGCTCAGTGGATCCCCCCATGGCCACTCCCGTGACAGTCGTCAGAATCTCACCCGTGCCGTAGGAATATCCTGCCTCACTCCAAACTGTCGTGTCACCCGATCACGTCTGTGTAGCTCCACTATACGCAGAATCCTCCCAACAATATAACAGTGGGTGAAGAAGTAACCGCTATGTTCCTCCTCCTCACCCCTCTAGCCCCTGAAGGACTGTAACATATAAGGTCGCCACACTATCTCCACCTGCACATCATCTAACTGTCTCCTCCATATGTCTACATCTCTCACATCGTAATGCCACAGTATCGCTCCGACCTCTGCTCCCCACCCCCAAGCCACGACCTCTCTGTCATCTTGCTCTCCCAATCTGCACATAATCAGTCTAGTCACCCTGATGTGCTCCCACGCCAAAACTTGTAGTAGTGTGACGTGGGCCACACTCAGTGCCCTCTGATAGCATACCCAGTGCATGTCCCGATATAGTTGTGTCAGCATGCATGTCCCCCACGCAAACTGCCCTCCCGGCCTCAATGATATGCTGAATCACCTTGACAAACCTGAGATGCAGGAATCGCCCACTCCGTTCTGGCACCAGGATCCCGCTAATAAGTCTCGCTAAGTACAAAGACAAAGTCAACACCCTGTAGTACAGACACCTGTCCACATCCAGTTGCCCCCATTGAATCGGTAGATCATCACTGCCAAAAACCACATGCATAGATTCGTCCATAGTGTCATCCTCGGACCAGCACTCGCTAACTGGAAGCCCTGCTATAGGGAGCCTTAGAATCCACCAGACATCCTCTAAGGTCACTGTCATCTCCCTAGTCGGTAAGTGGAATGTCGATGTCACTGAGTCCCAACACTCTATCAAGGCTATCAGCATGGCCCTATGGGCCTTGATCATCGGGTATGTTAGCATATGCAATAATCCTGCTTCAGACAGTCTCTGGTGCTCCACACCCATCATCCGTGCCATGCATCTCGCCAAAACCTAGGACCATCTATCTCATGTCTGCAAACTCTCCACCTTCTGCATCCATCACAACGACACCTTGTCAGTCTCTTCTAGTGTTTCCTTGTCTTACTTTCCCCCCCGGGGATTTCCCTTAACCATCCCACCCTTAGGCCCTTCACCATCCCTTCCCCCTACATGTGGCTTCGCCCCGCCCCTTGGGAGAACTTGGCTCGTGTCTAGGCGGCCTCGCCTGAGCTCGCCTAAGCTCAGGCGGACCCGCCTGAGCTCACCTGAGCGCGGGCGGACCCGCCCAAGCTCACCCACGCCCAGGCAGACCCGCCCAAGCTCGCGGGCAAGCCCGCTTGAGCCCAGGCAGACCCACTTGAGCTTGCTAGCAAGCCCGTCCGAGCCTGAGCGGACCCGCCCGATCTCAGGCAGACCCTTCCGGGCTCAGCAGACCTACCCAAGCTGGCTGGGCGGACCCACCCGCACTAGTTGGGCAGACCCATCTGAGCCCGTGTAGCCCCCTAAAACTATCTAATCCCCCCCAGCCCGAACTTTTTCTAAAACAAAAATTTCCCGCTAACCCATTTTTCGTCCAGACCCCGCCCACAAAACCCATATCTTTGTTTTTTGCAAAAAATTAGCCAAATTGAATGTAATCACAAGGTGGGGTTTCGAACTAACCTGACGTGGCATGACACACTCCTCGAAGAACCGCTGTCTCTTGTCCCCTCAATGAATGATGTCAGAATCGTACTCTAGCATTGTGTCTTCCCCCTCTTGCCCTCTTCTCCTCTCCCTCTTCTCATCACTTGACAGCTATCCAAATGAGGAGAAATAACCCCCTCACTCCCCTTTTATAGCATTTCCCCCCCCCCCTTTTTTTTCTTTTTAAAATGAAGGGATTTTTTTCTTTTTATTTAACCTTTTTTAGCCTCAACTAATTCCCTAACCCTTTATCTTCCCGGGGCCGCCATTTCCACATTGTAAACCCATTTTCCTCTGTTCACGCACCAATCTTCTCTATTTTTTGTGCTCTTTCCATCGACATATACCACTTCATCCTTTCAAGAATTTTCCCAGGACCCCCTTTTTCATCCTCGTCCCCTTCTTGAGGGGGCATACCCTACCATTCTCTCCCAATCTTCCGTCATAAGCCTTCCCTTACGAGACCGAGGCATCCCCTTTAATTCTCCTATGTTCCGGTAGTTCGTAATCTCTCCCATGCAGGGGCATCTCTTTTCTAGTCGCTTCTTCCATAGAGTCATCTGTGTTTTATTTTTCTTCGAAACCTTATTATCCTAATAGTGTTTCGAAGAGAAAAAAAAATTAGACATTCAAATTTGACCATTTCCATATGGTCAAAGTCATCTTCTTAATCATCCCTTTGCTCCCTTAAATCATCCTCTTTGCCGGTATTAATTAAATCATTCATTTAATTAATATTGTGTATCTTGCATAAGGTTTCTCAAAGTATTTAATTTAATAAATACTTTTCCCCTCTTTCCTCTCTAAATTAAATAAATGCATCACTTTATTTAATTTGGTCATATTATCTTTTGGGAATTTTAAATTTATTTTTAAATTCCTTATTTTCTCTCTCATTGTCAAATCCTCCAACTTTTTCAAGTTGGTCTCTAATCCCTCTTAGCAATCTAACCATCTTTCTTAGTCGTAATTAATTTATGATTAAGATGTGCACACCCCTAATCATCATTAGGGTCCCATCCTTCATAATTTCCCACTTGCCTCTAATGAGTCCTTAATTAGTCTAATCAAGTACTTGCACAACCTTAATCACATAATTAGGTCATCTATAATCCCCATATCATTTATGGAATGTGTCCTTAGTCAACTTTATTAAAAGCTTTCTCTTTTTTAACAAGGCATCTCCATTCCCTATGTGAATTTTTAATTCACATTTAATCCCCCAATGCATTTAAAAGAATTTTAAATTCCTTCTCTCATCCCCATGAGAAATTTGAGGAATTTTTAATTCCCCATATGTCCTCTCACCCACATGGGGACAAGTACCTCCTTTATGAGGAGATCTTGTCCCAATCCTAAGGTACTATGTACCCCATCCATGTCATGTACTACCACTCCACCTCATGTCCACTTCACCCTTTTCAAGCCATATCATATGCCACATGTCAAGTTGTGAGGTCTTGTGAGTTCTCAACTCACCTTAGCCCTATATCTTGATCTTGGTGGCTCAATCTCGACCGTCGATTTTCCTAGAGAGTTCTAAAATCTCTATAAATACCCCCTCTTTTCTCTCATTTTAGGAGGGATCATGCATTGTAGCCAAACTCTTGCAATTTTTTTCTAGAATCCATACTTAGCCATTTTTACACTTACATCCACTTTCATCCA
>VDFB02193867.1:536232135-536282491 GCA_007258455.2 Sequoia sempervirens | reverse complement strand
AATGGTTTGTTAGAGCATAACTAAACAATAATACTCTATGTAACTTGTTAGCTATTGTAGCATGTGAGTGAAAATTGCCTAATTTCTAGATATGGAAGCCATTATTTATTGAGTACATTGGGATTCTTGTATACCTTGCATTAAAATTTTAATGTTGGTGGTTAAGTATGGGACACAACACTTGTTTAAATCAATTTTCACTTAATATAATTATTTTATGTAACATTGGAAAATGGATTTATGGATTTCACATAAAAGCTAGCAAACATGACAAAAGGAGACCACAATGAGACAATATAAGTCACAAGTTGGGTGGCATTCTCTATGTTTATTTGTCCTTGCAAGGTGAAAAGTTAATAGAATATTTGTGGTTTCTTGTTTCACCTAACCTTATACATAAAAGACTTGGGATAATGACTTGATATTGTTTGCTTTTGGAGTAAGGAAGTGCCATTAAAATATTGTTGACATTTTATTATAGGTAGAGCATAGAGTGGTGACACTTAAATTAGCTTTCTCGTTGTATTTTTAAAGTATTTTATTAATAATATAGTAAATGGTTGTAATGTCCCGTTTTTTTCCTAAAATGTCTACAATCTATGTTTCAAAATAAATCAATAAAGATAATTAATATTACACCAAATTGACATTAAATAAAGATTAAGTTGTTAAAGAATGGTCAACCAACATATGAAGAGTTGTGTCTCTTGTAGTGTCCCTTTGTTTCGGCCGCTTGGGATTTGTGTAAGTTCGTTTGGTTAAATTGAGTTGTCTTTTCTATGTTCATTATTATATTGTTAAATTTGCTTTTGAAATTAAGTGATAAAATAATTTATAACGAACTATGTTCTACATTTGCTATTAAATTTTATTCTCATCTAAATCGTTGTTGACTCATGCTTAAGTCTGAAGGGTTTAAATTTATTATCAAACGGAAACTAGTGTGTTATGTTAAACATGGTAAAAGGATAAGCCGTCACTGAATCCCATGCCTTAAGGATCTTCGTAGGCTAGGTCAAATATACATAAAAGTCTAGAATGGTATTAAGGAAAGATATGCACTTTTGAAATTCTTTGAATATTAAATAAAATAATAAGAGGTCCTTAATTTTATATTGTTTTAGAACATCCTCCCAACGTTTTAAGGTAGTGAAATTCATTAGCCTAAGTAAGTAATTAAAATATATATAGATTTATAAATGGTATAGATTTTCATGGGAAAATGTTGGAAGTGGGGCCCTCTCAAAAAAAAAAAACTACCTAATAAGTCCATTATTAATGTTATTAAAATATCAATAAGTTTAGTTGAAATAGTAAAGCATATTTAATGTTAATTTATTTATCAATAATGTTATTTTTTTTTTAACTTATTTATCATTTCAATAATTAAGTTAGCAAAATATAAATGGATTAGTATTATATTAATGAACATTAAAACTACAAATGAGTGATAAGAAACAATTTAAAATATATAATAAATAGAATAGTTTTTAACAAAGATATTCACTTGTCCCTTCTGGTGCCTTCCACCTTGCTCCAAATATGTCCTTCCTTGTTCCGTGTGTCTTGTACCTTGTTCCGTGTGTCTTGTCTAAGTACCCCTTTTCCCTGCCAGCACTTCATGTGTCTTGGGGGAACGTCCTCATTCTGCATGTCTTGGAGAGAGAAAAGAAGAAAGAAAAATATACAACGGAGAGCCTCGTTCACATGAGAGGGAAGGGTATCATGGTTTGCGCGCAAAGGCCTGGATTCTGGATACAAGGTTCAAAAATTTCGCTTTACACCGGCCATTCCAATTGCATTCGATTGAGAGTTTCTTAAGCCTTCTCCTTCAAATCCGTTTTGTGCTCACCCTGCAACCCTTGCATTCCATGAGATCACATTTCTTTGAGGCAACTATGTAAACAGTCGCGTGCCTTATTTACGTTTCATATTTTGCATGCATATCTGCCAGGGCAGTGGCCTCAGGAAGATCTGACAAAACTCCTCTAACTGATATGCTTTGAGGGAGGCCCATACCCTGTTTCTTTGAAGCACCCATTTTGGCATAAGTAGGGGGGGAGGCGGCGGGGGCGGATGCACTCTGTCACACGGCAAGAGGAACGCTGGGGAAGAGGTGATGAAGGTTGGCTATACACGTTTCAATTGCATTCGCTTGAAACCACATTTCTCTGAGGCGTTTAACTAACAGCCCACGCGCCTGGTCTCTGTTCCCCATTTTTGCGTACATGTCTACCAAAGCACTTGCAACCCATTTTGGCATACGCGGGCAGGATACTGGTAAAGGTGGAACTGGAGGAGCTCGATTTTTATACCTGCCCCCACTTTGGCAGGCAAACAGCATGTTGGCGAAGGTTGGGGGATTCAAGAATAATTTGTGCAGAATTTTGAGGTTCATATACTCACCTTCACAATCACAAGGGCGAAGAACCTCTCTAAGTTCTAAGGAAATTCAATTGTAGATGCCAGGTAATATTACTTCTTCAAATAAAATAATAGGAAATCAAGCTGTAATTGTATAGCTTGTCATGTTGTTTGTGGATCATTAAAAAGCAGTCTTAATATGACGCCTTGTTGAGGAGCAATCAGCTGTAGAGGCATAAGTAGTCTTCCTGATTCCGTTGGCAACCTGTCACATATGCACTGCTTGAAAATAGAATGTTGTGGAGGTTTAAATAATCTCCTGATACCATTGTCAGCCTGTATTAGCCGCAACACTTGAACATAATAGGAAGTTTAAAGGTTTAAATAACATGTTGCTTTTCACCTGCTAATTGCTTTTGCTTGAAAGTTTCTATAGCTTTTCATTAAAATCCTTTTTGTGCAGTCATTGCATTCCATGAGATCGCAACTTTACTTCTTAAAATGTATTATTGATCATAGATTCGCAACTGATAAACATATATTTAGATATCTTACCCTAAATTTTGGAAGTTAGTTTGGACGTCTAATTAATAGAAGTTAACGACAGATTGGAGTTATTTTTACATATATAAATATTTAAAGACGAGGATAGCTATAGTAAAAGAGTATTTTAATAGATATATGTAAAACCTATTGAGTATTTTAAGGAAGAATTATTGAGGGACTTAATGTGCAAAATAGAGATGTTTTTTTTTTAGTAAATATTTGTATATATATATATGCATGCATGTGCCCTCTGATTTATTACTTGGAAAGTTTTGTTTGAAATACAAGTATTTATACATATATTTATAGATGCACAAATGTATGTAATTATGAGGTTAGAATAAAAGAATTACTTTGTTATAGAATTAATCAAGATTGTCAAGAGAAATAAGTTTGAGGAAGTAAATTAGGGGTGTGAATAAAAATGTTAAGCAAAGAAGTGTTTCGATATATGAAATAATTTTGAATTTAGCGAAGTTGAATTATATAAATTAGGTACGTGTAGGTTGATATTTATGTTGCCTTGGCTCAAGTTGTTAAACAGATTGGATTTAAGTGTTGCTTTGTTATCTATATACGATTAAATAAATAAATAAATAAATAAATAAATATATATATATATATATATATATCCGTTATAAAATATATATTTTAATTTGCCTATATACGACTTGAGAAGTATTCGTATATGTCAATATAAATAAATAAATAAATAACTAACTATGCATTGTAAAATAATAATATGTATATGTCAATATAAATTAATAAATAAATAACTAACTATGCATTGTAAAATAATAATATGCATTGTATAATAATACTGGGAACGAATGAATAAATACTAAAATTTGAGAAGGAAGTTAAAGTTAGGCAAGGTTGATTACTTATTTCATACTAACAAATGATAAAGGTACAATTATTAAGTGAGATAATGATAATGTCACCTCAGAAGATAAGCATTATATAAAATAGTTGAAAGATGTTTTAATTTTTCCCTTGATAAAGGTACAATTATTAAGTGAGATAATGATAATGTCACCTCAGAAGATAAGCAAGCATTATATAAAATAGTTGAAAGATGTTTTAATTTTTCCCTTTATACTATTATGTGCAAGTTTTCATTAATATAATTATCTTGGAATTGCTATTTAAGATGTTTTAATTTTTCCCTTTAATTTTTCCCTTTATACTATTATGTGCAAGTTTTCATTAATATAATTATCTTGGAATTGCTATTTATTTTTACATTTTCCCGACATCCTTGATCTTGAGATTAATCTTTAGTCCTTTACCTTTACCTATTTTAGAAATATGGTTTTACTTCTTTTATTCATATACATAAAAATATAAGTGTATAAATATATATAAAAATATACGTGTATAAATAAATGTATGCAGATAAATGTATTTGCTGTCAAATACATTTACATGTGTAATGAGAATGACTATAGATTTAGAAAATATAGAATTTAGGATATGATTTTGAATGATAATTTTCGAAACCTTGTTATTTACTGAATTTTGTACATCTAATAGCGTTATGTTCTATAGAGTATTTTTATTTATTATGTATGATGTGTTGTAAATATAGTATTATATTGTGAAGATGATTATTTTTCAAATAATCTAATTCAAGATGGATATAATCTTATAGTGAATTTTTATTTATTTATTGGAAAGGAGTTTTAGGGTTAAAATTTAAGAGATAATGCTTTTAGAAAAGACTAGGAGGTTACGTAATAAAAGAACTCTTTTATTCAAATGAGTAATAGGAAAAGAATACGTAAAAGAAATTTATATAAAATAATTATATGCATGCATTTGTGTGTTATTAATATTTATGTGATTGCTCAAATATTTACAAGTAATGATGTAAATAGGGTAAGGGGAATTGATTTATTTGTACCTAGGGCATGATCAAGCAAAATGTATTCTATTATGATGATTATCTAATCATGTAGTATAAGGTTATGTTGGTCTAGTTTAATGGGTTGACTATATATATATATATATATATATATATATATAGATGTAGGTTGTATTAGGTAAGGTTATGTTGGTCTAGTTTAATGGGTTGACTATCTATATATGTATATGAAGATGTAGGTTGTATTAGGTAAGGTTATGTTGGTCTAGTTTAATGGGTTGACTATCTATATATGTATATGAAGATGTAGGTTGTATTAGGGTTAGAGAGTCAAGAGAATGTTCTTGAAGAGATTAAAGCTATTGTATTAAATAATTCAATTGGATAGTTTATGGTAAATGGCAATATGAGAAATATGTGAAAATAATGTTGTAATAAAAGGAGTATTTTCTCTTTATGGTTATTGAGTTTGTTGAATATGTCAGTTCAATAGTTTCTTTTAATATCTTATCAATCACGTTTGTACTCTCGATCATGTTTCATTGATTGTTTGTGCCTTGTTATTTGGTTGTAATGCTTGAATAAGTGCTTTTATTGTATAAGTGGTTAATCAACGAAAGTGTGAAGATTTTGGTTGGTTGTTCGTGCTGAATTATTGAATTGGTTTTCAAGTTGAGATGTGCTTGGTTGATTATTATCGTTGTCATGCTTATTACATTTACTCTACACTTGTCTCCTCTACTCTGCATTGGTCAATTTGTGATTATGAAATTTAGATAGTCATTTTGTGATCCCTTGATATGAATCTTCCCTTTGTGATAATTTTGTTGAAGAAACTTTATGCAATGACCTTCTTGTAGTCATATTTTGAGATGGTTGGGGAACCCAAGTATTTATGTACCCTCCAGTTGAGCGTAAATGATTATTGGTGTCATAAAATCCCTTGCTTTTCCTTTGTATGCCTTGGGAGGAAGTCACCTTGTAAGTGGTTTTGAGAGTGTTGTATGATATATTTTGGTTGACCTTGTGGTTTGGTCTTGTGATTGTTCTGTTTTGTCTGTCTTGGTCGAGGGTCTTTCTTGTCATCTCCTAGCATGGGGGTGGGCCTTCGGGTCCACATGGTCCGGTGGAACGTGCTATGCTCCCCATTGGGTTCCCAGTTTGTGTTCATGTTGCGGAACCAGACACAGAGCTACCAAAGCTTCTATTGGTTGAGGACTGATCTTCGCCTTGTACCTTTTTTTTCATTGATGTAATTACTCTTGTACTTGATGTACTCTTCCTATTGTTATAAGGGAAGCATTATGTAAATTATTAATGTAATTATGATGTGTTGTATATGTGGAAATATGATCCACAATTGCACTAACAAACTATGATATGAATTGTAATAAAATGTTGTATCATTTTCCTCTCTTTTAAATTGTGGATGATTGTATGATATCATAATGTAAACTTGGTTTTATTCTTTTTCATTTTGATAAAAGTCTATGTTTCGTAATGGCCGTCTCGTGTACCCCAGAGGATGTAGTTGACATTGTAAATGTACAATTGCTTCTCATATAATGAATGAACAAATTTATCTTACGCAATGTTTCACTTTTCAAAACAAAAATAGTGCAGTATTTTGTTGTCCTTTGGGTTCACATGGAGGGGCGTTAAATCTCTTGAGCAAGATAAGGTATATAAGGAAGGTAGATATAGAATGTAAAGAAAAGGGAAAAAAATATTTATGATTGATTACAAGTAAAAGATGGCAACACTAGCAAATTAACTTATTTGAAATTAAATTATTATTCTCCAAATGCAACGATGAAGGGTTGTAACTATTAAGGTGTGACTCCCTCAAAATTGAGATATAAAAGGGAGAGAATTTCATTTGAGAAAGGCATCATAACACCATTCAATCAATCAATTAAGAATAAATATGATGTGACTCCTAATGTGAAAGTTTATGACTCCAAATATGAAAGGTTGTGACTCCCTCAATAATAAGATATAAAAGGGAGATCATTTCCTTGTGGAGAAGGGAAGGAAGGGAATGAGAAAAGAGGAAAAATAGGAATTTGGAATACAAGAGATCTATTGGAATTAAATACTGTCTTAGGAAGAATGTTATTGGGAAGTAATTTTTAAAAATTATAATTTAGGAATATACACACACACATATATATATATATATAAAATTGCATAATGATATTTTATTACCAATTAATATAGTAGATTCCTTTAGAAATCTATTATGAATTTATAAGTGTTTTGTAAATAGGGAGGCTGATAAACCTTTTGAGTTCACGAGAGAAGTATTGACCTTTCCTTCATCAAGTACGCACACAACATAAATCCTCCTATTTTGGGAAGATTTATATGATAATGAAAGGTTGTGTAAACCTAATAAAATTATGGGATCAAGATAAGTAAATCTATTACTTAGAGTCTAGGATAAGGTAACAATTTTGTTGTTGTTGGAATTGTAGGTAGAAAATTTCTCAAGAGACTAAGTTATTGGGAAATAGCCACAAATGAGAAATAGGATAATATTTTGAACAAGTTGTTAGGATTTAGGAAAATTGGAGCAATAAACATTAACAATTATATGTAGAGTAAATAACCTAGAAATAACAATGAAGAATAACACAAAAGAGATCAACACAAAATTTAATGTGGTTCACCCAATATGAGCTACATCCACAAAAACTCAACCATCCAACGATTTTATTATCTAGTGCAAAACATATTACAATCTTGCGAACACTATGCTGCAACATACATCCCAACCATTTATAACAAGCTTTTTGGAACCTTCTAGAATTAGGATTTTAGAAGGTCATTTTTCATTTGATGTGTTAACGGGAAAACCTTGATGTGTCAACATTAAAAAAAACCTTGATGTGTTAGTGGGAAAACCTTGATGTGTCAATGATTTTTTTTTTGGGATGATGTCTCAAAGCCCATTTCTTGTTACGAGTATACAATATTTGCATGATCAGTCACCACATACCAACAATCTCCCACTTGGAGACTGATCAGGCTCCACACCAAACAATCTCCCACTTGGAGATTGATCTTGGATGACACCGCTGCACTTGCAACTCCCACTGGATTACAGGTCTGGCTAGTTTCTTATGTCCACCATTATCATTTGTGAAGGCCAATAGAAATTGATGAGGAAATCAATTTCTCTTGTGTAACTGCTTTTGTCAACATATCTGCAGGATTTCCACTTGTGTGAATTTTCTCTAGCTTCAACTGTCCATCCTCCAAAATTGATAGGATGAAGTGGTATCTAAGTTGTATGTGCTTAGTTTGTGAATGCAGAGCTGAGTTATTAGCAAGATGAATGGCACTTTGGTTATCAATGTACAAAGGGCTATCTTCTTGTCGTTGTCTCAATTCCTCCATAAAATGTTGTAACCAAATAATCTCCTTGCTAGCTTTCGTAGCAGCAACATACTTAGCTTTAGTGGTTGAAAATGCAACAACCTTTTGCAGCCTTGAAATCCAACTGACTGCAGTACCTTCTATAGTAAAAAATATCTCGTAGTACTCCTGCTATTAATATCACCTGCCAGATCAGAGTCAACATATCCTTTTAGAGCATAATTTATTCTTCCAAAATATAGTTTCTTTGAAGTAGTACCTCTCAAATATCAAAGAAATCCTTTTACCACATTCCAATGTTCCATTCCCAGATTGCTCATATACCTGCTCACAACTCCCACTGCATGTGCAATATCTGGCCTTGTGCATACCATTGCATACATCAAGCTACCAATTGTTGATGCATATGGTATCTTAGACATTTTGTCTTCCCCCTCTTGTGTCTTTGGACACATCTCCTTAGTCAATTTAAAATGATTAGGCAAAGGTGTACTAATTGCTTTTGCATTCAACATGTTAACCTTTTCAACACCTTCTCTACATACTCACTTTGAGACAATTTTTTTTGTTTGTCCTGTCTCGTGTGATCTTCATACCAAGGATTTGTTTTGTTGCACCCAAATCCTTCATAACAAATGAATTTTCTAATTTCTACTTAAGTTCATTAATATGCTGCATGCTAGACCCAACAACAAGCATGTCATCAACATAAAGCAATGGGATAATATAGCTGCCATTGCTCAATTTCTTATAATAAACACAATAATCAGAATGAAATTTTTTGTAACCTTGTTTAGCCATAAAACTATAAAATTTCAAATACCATTGCCAAGGTTCTTGCTTCAAGCCATACAAAGTTTTCGTTAACTTGCACACAAATTCCTCCTTACCCTTGACCTCATATCCCTGTGGTTGCTACATGTATATTTCCTCTTCCAAATCATTGTGGATAAATGCTATTTTCACATCTAGCTGTTCAAGATGCAAGTCTTTTGCAACCACAAGACTTATAATAGTTCTAATAGAAGTCATCTTTACAACCAAATAAAATATTTCATCAAAATCTATACCTTTTTTATGTGCAAAACCTTTTACCACGAGTCTGGCCTTATATCTTTTCTTGCCTCCATATTCTTCCTTTAACCTGTAAACCCATTTATTTGGCAATGCTCTCTTACTTGTAGGCAATTGAACTAAGTCCCAAGTCTGATCCTACAAGAAGGAATCCATTTCCTCTTTCATGCCTAGCTCCCACTACTTTTTGATATCTACCTACATTGCTTCTTCATAACCTTTAGGTTCACTAGAGTCAGTTAATAATATAGAATATAGTGACGAAGAAAATCTTTCTGGAGGCCTAGTTACCCTTGTAGAATGTCTAACACTTGTAGGAGTCTATGGGATAACTTGTTGTTGCTGAGCATTAGGTACCATTGGCATTTTATTTTCTAGAATCTCATCCAACACCACATTTCTTTTTGGCCTGTTCATGCTTCTTTTTTTGTAGTTGATCCTTATACATGACCTTCTCATTGAATATAAAATCTCTGCTCCTAATGATTTTATGATTTTCATAATCCCATAACCAATAACCAAATTCATCTACTTCGTATCCAATGAAGGTTCATTTTTTAGACTTAGCCTCAAGTTTGGTTCTATTTTCAATATTAACATGGACAAAAGCTTCATAACCAAAGGTTTTCAGAAATGAGTAGTTTACCTTTTTACTTGTCCATGCCTCCTCTGGAATGCCACCATCCAAAGGATTTGAAGGTCCTCTATTTATTAAATAAATAGTTGTAAGTACAACATCTTCCCAAAAGTGTAAGGGTAGTCCAACATGCAATCTCATGCTCCTTGCATGCTCCATAATGGTCCTGTTCATCCTCTCAGACACACCATTTTCTTGTGGGGTTCCAGAAACTATTTTCTACCTATGAATTCCATTGTATGAATAGTAATTTTCAAATTCTTTGCTGCAATACTCACCTCCATTATTAGAGTTGAGACACTTCAACTTTTTTCTTGTCTCATTCTCAACCAAAGCTTTCCACTTTTTAAAAGTTCAAATACTTCTGATTTTTATTTTAGGAAATACACCCATGTTTTCCTAGTTCCATCATCAATAAAAGTAACATAATAACAAGAGCCAATACCTAAGTTGGTCCCCATACATCTAAATGCACAAGCTCTAATTTCTCACTCTTCTTCTCTTTTACAACTTTGAGAAATCAAACTTTTTTCTGTTTTCCATAAACACAATTTTCACAAAACTTCAAGTCAATCTACTTTAGACCTGGTAGCAACTTTTTGGAGTGAAGGATCTTCATCCCTTTCTCACTCATGTGCCCAAGTCTATGGTGCCACAATTTTGTTTTTGTCCCTGTAGTAAGTGCTATAACTGTCTCAGTAGCAACTGTTTATGTAGCAACTAAGGTAGAGTAAGTATTACTAGTACATTAATACAATGTGCCTACCTTTTCACCTTTAGCTACTACTAATGCACCTTTAGTGACCTTCTAGACTTTGTCTGAAAAGGTAACCATACAACCTTCACTATCCAGTTGTTCTACAAAAATTAAATTCCTTCTCAAATTTGGAACATGCCTTACCCCCTGTAGCAACCATTCATTTCCATTATGTAACTTGATTTTTATCTTTCCTTTTCCACAATCTGACAGGGTTCATCATCACCCAAATATACCCTTCCAAAATCACCTTGAACATAATCTACAAAATATTTCCTATGGGGTGTGGCATGACATCAAGCCCCTGAATCTATTACCCAAGAATCATTAGCATTATCTAAACATAGAATTAAAGCATCCCACAATTTATTATTTGCAACATTAGCTTCCTTACTGTCATCATGTTGTCCATCTCCTTGTTTTCCCTTTCAAGACCAACAATATTTCAAGTTTCCTGGCTTTCCCCAGTGCCGACAATCCATATTTCCTCTAGATTTAGATCTGCCTTTCTTCCACTTGTGACTTTCTATAATTTGTTGGTATTTTTTGTCTCTCCTTTGTTCTTCCCCTGTTCTCTATAGTCAAAGCATTACTGGATGTTGAAATCTCACCTGTGCTTTTCCATTGCATTTACTCGCTAAGGATAACACCAACAACATCATCAAATTTTAGTGTATTTGAACTAGAGATAGAGTTACAGCCATTACCAAGCTATTCCATCTTTCTAGCAAAGAACATAAAACCAAGAGAGCCCTCGCCTCTTCATAAAAAATCCTTTTACAGAAGTTAACTAACTGGTAATCGTATTAAACTCATTTAAATGATCTGTCATAGATCCACCTTTAATCATTTTCAGATTAAACAAATGCTTCATGAGAAATACCTTATTTGAGGCTCAAGGTTTTTCATATAATTTAGCCAAAGCTTCCATCAGATTCTATGTTGTCTTTGCTTCTATTGTATTGAACACCATAAATGGTGCCAAAAACAACCGAATGGTTCCCAGTGCCTTTCTATCCAAAATCTCCCATTCTTCATCCAACATTGTAGCATCTTTCTTTACTTTTCCTTACAATGGCCGCTATAGATCCTTTTGATACAAATAATCTTCCATCTGCATCTTCCATAATTGATAATTCTGGCCGTTGAACTTCTCAACTATGAATTTTCCTTCTTCCATTGCTCTGACTCAAAACTAGAGGTTTCCCACCAATTGATCGAAATACACGCGGCTCTAATACCAATTGTTAGGATCTAGGTAGATTGGAGCAATAAACATTAACAATTATATGTAGATTAAATAACCTAAAAATAACTATGAATAATAACACAAACGAGATCAACAAAATTTAATGTGGTTCACCCAATATGGGCTACATCCCAACCATTTATAACAAGCTTTTTGGAACCTTCTAGAATTAGGGTTTTATAAGGTCGTTTTTCATTTGACGTGTTAACGAGAAAACCTTGATGTGTCAATATGAAAGAAAACCTTGACGTGTTAGTAGGAAAACCTTGTGTCAACAATTTCTTTTTGCGATGATGCCTCAAACCCTATTTCTTGTTACAAGTATACAGTATTTGCATGATCAGTGGCCACATACCAACAAAAAATAAATCTCCTACTTCAAGCTATGAAGTCGAAAATCCTAGAGGAGGAAATAATGAACTAGAGTAGGAAGAAGAAGAATAAGAAGAAGAGGAATGTGATGATGGAGAGGAGATTTCATGAAATCCTCCAAACATGGTAAAATTTCTTTGCCAAACATGGAGATTTTAGTTTACTTGAGAATTTCTTACATGCATCACCTTTTCTTACCATCTTGTGAGTATCAATAAACAAAGTGGGCTACCAATATCCAAATCTTAGAATCTTATGTGCTATTATTTTGGCCATGTAATATCCTCCACAAACTCCACTATGCATTTCTTCAAGAATCCTAATAGCATATTCTTCATCAACACATTTAAGTAATACTCCATCTCTATCTCTCCAATATAGATTATCCTAGAATATGACATATTTAATAACTTGTAACTTAATATTTCTCTTCTAATTGTCACTCGTGTTCTGGACAAGATATATTTCTTAAATAATACAAAACATCTTGTATTTGATTTATATGACTTGCATCAAGGTTAGACTCAACCATAAGCTTAGCTAAACCTTGTCTTCTGACAAGCTTAGTTATCTGGATGTCTATATTGAATTCTTGAATCTTGTTAATCCATTTGTATCTTATCCCCATGACTTCTTATTGGGTGAATATGTCCTTGATTGCAACACTTGGAACATAGGGAATCACTTTGGCACCCACCAAATATGGCCTAAAATTCTTCATAGCCTTGACTAAAGCATAGGATTGTTTTTTTATAATATCATACTTCAATTTTGATGATTGGAGTGACTTGCTATAGAATGCAATTGGTTATTTGTAACCCTCATCATTTTTCTGCAATAACACTTAATAGCTATAGTATGAAAGGAAGCAAAAGAAAAAAGTTGAAAAGGCTTTGAAAAATTAGGTGACTTAAGCATTGGTGCTTGTTGAATAGCCTTTTTAATGTTATTGAATGCTTGGATAGCTTCACCCTTGCAGGTAACTAATTCCTACTTTTTTAGCATTTTGGAAATAGCCTTGGTTGTTTCTACAAAATTGGTGGCAAATCTCCTAACAAAATTAATTTGTCCAAATAATGACTAGATTTCTTCTATAGTTTTGGGTATTTGAATTTTGTCAATTGTTGCAACCCTATTAGGATCAATCCTAATCCCATCCTTTGACACAATATTACCTAGTAATATTTCCTCTATAACCCCAAATGTACATTTTGAGGGTTCAATGATACACCATATTTAATGGCTTTTAATTTTTTTCTCAAGATATATATACATGGTATTTTGATTTCTTTGAAAAATGAGTTAATTCATCTTGATATACTACCTTTATTATATCAATTAAATTGGAAAATGCAACATCCATGGGTCTTTGAAAAGTTACTATGGCATTGGTCAACGTAAATGGCATCCTAACATAGACATAGATGCCCTATGGTGTAGTAAAAGTATTTTTTTATTTCTCTAATTCCTTTACCACTACTTGATTGTATCCTGAGAAACCATCCATCATGGATAGTAACTCATAACCAGTTACCTTTTGTGGCATTGCCTCCATATTTAGCAATGTATAGTTGTTCTTTAATAGAGATATATTTAAATTTCTAAAATCAACACATACTATTATATCTCCATTATTTTTCCTTATTGGCACCAAATTAGATACCCATGTAGAATGTCTTATTGGATTTATAATTCGTCCTTCCCTAAGTGCCATAAATTCTTGTTGCACCTTTGGTGCCAATGTCAGATTAATTGATCTTTTCTTTTGTTTGAAAGGATTAGCATCAAGTTTCAAAGGAATCTCATGCTGGAATAGATCCTTTTTATAACCTTTTAGGTCATCATAAGACTATGCAAAGACATGCTTATACTTTCTCAATAGAGTAATAAGCATATGTCTAAACTTGGGATCCAATTTATTTTCAATGTAACTTTCTTAGGAAAAGTTTGTGTCCAATTTATTTCTTCTATATCATTTTCATGGATAGGGTTTGACTTAGCAACATATTTATTTCAATTATCAAAAGTATTTCCAAGAAAACTAACCCCTTTGGGATTTTATTAGTCTTTAGTTGGGAAATCTCATTCCCAAACATAGTTTCTTTTCCATTCAAAATTTCCACATGATTATAAAAATCTATCTCTTGATTGTAGTATTCTTCAATACAATGCAAATTTTTTAGCAAATCCTAATCATCACTGAAAATTCTCCAGTTGCATACATTCTCAAGTACTAATGGACTATTCAAAATCTCAATGGTAGATATATACCAACAAAATTTATATCATTAGGCCATACTGCAATATTGGCCAAAAAGTTAGCCATTGTATTTTTTGATTTCTTAATCCAATCTATAGAGAAAGCATCAAACATATCTTGAGTATCCCATATTGCAAACTTCTACTGTTTCAATCTTTTATTTTTTGAAACGAACTTTGCTCTTACTTGGGATACTACCAATTTTGAGTTTCTTACAACTCTAATCTTCTTAATTCCATGTTTGATTACCATATTTAGTCCTAGAAAAAGTGTTTCATATTCTGCTACATTATTTGTGCATTCAAATTTTAGTGAAAATGAATACTTGAAGGACTCACCATTTCGAGATATCAAAATCACCTCAACTTTTGCTTCTTATTTTGAGCAATATCCACCAAAGGGAATCAACCATAAGTTATCCTTTTGTGCAGCTTCCTAAATATTTACAACTAATGGTTTGTCTTTTTCTGTTTCTATATGAGAATTGTCAACCCTAAAGTTGTCAATTCTAGTATCAAAAAAATAGATCTCATCACATTCAATGTCTTCAACTAAATTTGGATATCTTATTTCTCTATTCAATTTTATATTTTTTCCATTTACAAGAATCATAGCATGTGAAAAATCCAACTACATACTTCCACCTACTACTACAATCCATTTTCTTGACAATATCCCATATTGAGATGGAATGTTAACTACTGTAACATTCATCTTGAAATCCTTCTCTGGGTATACAACAAGTCTGAATTCCAAGTCTTTTATAATCCCAATCACTGGGACTTCTCTTGAGTCAATTAAAAAGAATCTTCCATATGCTTCACTGACTTGTAATCCCAATTGATTCATTATATTCAGAGGCATAACATTTGTAGAGGCTCATGAATCAATCATGCAATTTCTCACCAATTTATTACTTATCAATAGGGAAACATACAATGGATCAATTTGAGAAGGAAATTTGGTCATAGTTGTGCCTAAAGATACTTAAGGCACCTCTATACACATATCATCTAGCTTTTTCTTGTTTATTTTCTTTTGTTCCTTCTCCAACTGAAAACTAACCTAAATTTGGAGATCTTATTTCTTTGTTCAGTTTTATATTTTTACCATTTATGGGAATTATAGCATATGGAAAATCATTTTCATACTTACACCTACTTTTTTATCCCATTTTATTGACAACAACATCCCATATTGAGGTGGAATGTCAACAACTGTGACATTCATCTTTAAATCTTTTTATGGGTATGCAACAAGTCTGAATTCCAAGTCTTTTATAATCCCAATCATTAGGACTTCTCTTGAGTCCATTGTTTTAAAATATCTTCCATATCATTGTAAAGCATCTTCCATATGCTTCACTGACTTGTAATACCAACCGATTCTTTATATTCAAAGGCATAACATTTATAGAGGCTCCTGAATCAATCATGCAATTCCTTGCCAATTTATCACTTATCAATAAGGAAACATAGAATGGATCAACCTAAGAAGAAAATTTGGTCATAGTTATGCCTAAATATACTTTAGGCACTTCTATACACATATCATCTATCTTTGTCTTGTTTATTTTCTCTTTTTTCCTTCTCCAACTAAAAATTGACCTTCTTGCCTTTAACAAATATTTTAGAAGCAACATTAATCAAAGCTACTGCCTTATCTTTATGCTCTTCTATTCTCATCATTTCCAATAATGGGAAAAAATATTAATTTGTGATAGGAATTGTGTCATATCAACTAGAGCATAATTAAGTATATTAGAGGCTAAGCTATTATACAAAATAGGATTACTAACCTTTCCTTATTTTCTTTGAAGATTTTCTTTTTGAGCATTCTTAATGTTGGCCTTTTCTTCCTCCATCTTGTTATTTCTATTTTAGGTTTAATAAGTGGAGATACAATTTTATTAGTAGATGATTCATGACCCTTTTATTTATTGTTTATGTTTTTACCTTTCCAAATTGGTGTTTCATTTTCTTTTGCACGACCTTGACTTTCTTGTTCATTTCCACCTTCTTTGATGAAAAGACAACCAACCTTTCCTTGACCAACATTATTTCCTTTATCTTTTAAATTGTAGTTAATTTTGAACTGTGCAATAACAATAGTACTTAAATCTCTAATTTCTTCAACTGATGGTCTTTTGAACTTGATACCAGATCCTAATGATTCAAAAACATACATAAAATGATCATGTTCCTCAACCTCATCATCAAATTTTTTTTGCTGATGATATCCATTCTTTATGTGTTAGATCACCAATGTCAAGCTCTATTCCCTCTTCTTTTGAGTAGTAATAATCCTTGTTCTCTAAATGTGATTTTTTTGAGAACATATTTATATCTTGATCCTCTTCATAATGAACATCATTGTAGTCATCACATGGTATTGCACGGTCTTCAAATGAATGTGCTACCATACATTGTGAGGGTGAATGAGGTAACTGGCATACCAAACACCATACATTATCTTTCATCATGTTTGCAGTTGGCCTCTTGAGAGGGTCTAGAGTTTCCCTATTTGATACACTCCGTTGGTTATGTTGCACAAGTTTACCATTTTTCCAAGTAGTATTGTAGGGATGATCTGATAACTTTGGCATTCTATCATGTTTTTAGTAATTTTTCCTATCATGGGGTAAACCATTTTTATTCTTATCCACCTTGTAGCTAAGATCTGTAAGAGCAATCATTACTTTACCTAATTTATCTTTAGAAGTGTATGATTTATTTTGATATCCTTTTGGGTTTTGCAACAACTTGACCTCTTCTCTTTTATTTCTCAATGCGATTTTAAATTTAAAAATCATCCTTCAATGATTGGGGATTATTATCCCTCAATTCATAACCCATATTTAGGTTATATGCATTGCAATGCAAAACCAAGCACATAGATTCATTAGGTATCATGTACGATGGAATCTTATAGAAAACCCTAGTGAAGGTCTAGTATTCAAATCTGACACTGTTTCATTGTAAGCCTTACCGATGCTAGTAAATTCATTTATGAAAAAACTTGGGTTAGTTTTATCCCCATAATGTTCTCTAAAAACCCTCTTGAAATAATCCCATGATCCTATAATTGCATTTGGAAAAGTCCTATTCCAATCTTTGGCTTCACCAGTCAAAGATTGCATGAACAACTTCATGACTACATCTTCATCTTCTACTTCAAAATAATCCATTAATTTTAAGAAGGTTTTGAGATGATCTTCACCAATCACAACATTGTTACTAGAAAATATTTCCAATGATGATCTTACCTTATTAGAAATTGGGTTAGGGTATCTTGGGATCCCAAAAAAGTCCAATTGCCTATATCTTTCCATTTGTAAAGGCCTTCTACCTTGAACATTTCCCATTCTTGGGTTTGGTTGAGAATTTTGGTTTGTAGGCATATTTTGTTGTGTGTTTAGATTTTGCTGCATAGGGACATGTTGGGGTGGCACATGAAAATTTTGTGGTAAATAATTTTGATAGTTAAATGGATCATTTTGCTGAAAGCCTGTATTTGGTGGAACATTTTGTTGCATATGAGGATTTAGGTAACCCATTTAATTATACACACTTTATTATTTGGTACATGATTTCTTGTATAAGGAGTTTTCCTTATCTGTTGTTGTTGAGACCTATTCCTCCCACACCAACACCTTGTTGTTGAATATTATGCTAAAAATGCTCATTTGGAGTAGGGTTTACTAGAGGATTTGATAAGAAATTAGAACCCATAGGTATTGAAGTCATACTAGAATTATTTTTTTGTGAAACAAAAGGATTAAAACCCCTTTGTGGAGCATTTCTTGCAACATTTTTATGAGGCGTAACTTGTGATGCAAAATTAGGATAAGAACTTAGTGGAATCATATTGGTCACTATAGGGTTACTCCAAGTGTTTACACAAGAACTAACAAGAGTAATATTCAAAGGATTGATGTTTTCAACATGATTTTGTAGTGTTGATATTAAAGTACCACAAGAATTATAGGAAGCTTTCATACTTTCTATTATTCTTCTCATGTCATCTCTTAGTTTTGTAGCATCCCTAATTTTTATTTTTTCTAGTTTTCTTAACTCAAAAGGAAGATCGTTCACCTCCTTCAACAATTCTTTTTTAGTTTGAAGCATATTTCTAGATATAGAGGTTTGTGGGACAACTTGAGGAGTATTAGTGGTTGTAAACTGAGCCATACTAGATGTAGAAGTATTCTCATAAGAAAAATGGGTCTTCTCTTAAGCTATAGTACTAACAAATATTTTCTAATACAAAATTTATAACGTGAATATTAGGCTCAATGATTTGATTTATGACACCATGCATGAGATCATATTCCCTCTAGTTTTGTTCAATTTCTCTTTCACTTTTTTCTTGATAAGCTTGTTTCTTTGGTCCCAACTAGAGTTATTTCTTTTCCAAAATTTTCATAGTTAACTCTAGAACATTGGGGCTTACATATCTAACTAGTGAAATAGTAGCACTATCATCATTACTTGCATAAAAGAAGTGATTTCCAAAGTTAGGGCTTGACTTACCAATATCCTTAGCTTTCCATGCTTTCCTTTTATTCAATAGCTCAACATCAAACTTATTTTTAGGATCATCTTCAAATAAAGACCTCCTTCCTTCCATTTTAAGAGAAGCCTTTTGGAATAATTATTTTTCAATCGTCTTAGAGATAGAGGAGTTGCCACCCAAATAAATGGGGATATTTTTCAAATCTTTCACAAATATTTTAAATGAATTTTAAAACTTTGATAAGATTTTTTTAGATGTTCTCTTTATAGATGAATTAAAATATTTTTTTGACTCAATTTTCCCAGATCTAGACCACTAGAAAAAATGAGTAAATAACTTTTCACAAGTCCAAGATAGCTATGGTATTTACTGTAAACTCAAATTTGACTTTTCCCTAGTGGAATTTCCAATCTGGTGGTGTTTCCAATTGATTTCCTAGGTTTCTCTAAGGATTAGCCAAACCCTATACTCAAGAACCCTAGATTAGTGACCAAAAAATAGGACACAAATTTTATAATTGTTCTCCTCTACACTTTAGGCTCTTAAAAACCAAGGTGGGTTTCCCTTTATAAAATATCATTCCCAGATTATAAAAATATACTCAATAATGTCAAAATAGATTAAAAAATTCACACTAACAATTTGGAGGATGAACTTGATTGAATGAATTTTCTTCAAACCCCTTATAGCTTTGTATTTTAATGATGTGAAATGAGCATAAACAAAAAAAAGAAGTAAAAGATAGTTTCTAAAAATTTTAGGTTGATTTTTCTTAGGTTTTGATTTTGTGAATTAATCTAACTGGTGCCTTATCCATTATAGAGTCAAGAATGAAGCAATTCCCTTGATAACAAACTAAGAACTAACTCAATGGTTTTTTATAATATCATTGCCTTACAATAAGAAAACCAAAAAAATGAAAATACTATTAATTTTCTTTAAGATCCCTATTATAACCACAATATATTCAATTATCCACCTAAAAGCAATTTTAATATATTACTTGAATAGAAGCCAACAATTAAATATCCATTACAACAAATGTGTAACGAGATCCTTGAATGATATTTGATTATTAAGATTCAAAATATATCGTATTATAGTATGAAAACATCAACAATATGACTTGTATTCATATAAACAACAAGATTGAGTTGTTTGTTGCTATTGCAGAGAAAATTTACATCAATTTCTTTCTAAATCCTCAAAGACCTAACTGTACAAGATTAACTCTATATAGAGGTTTTCTCAAAACTTGAAGACTCAAATTCTAGGATAAGGCTCAAGTCCCCTTTTATAAAAGGGAGAAATAAGAAAAAATCCTTATTCCACCACTTATCACACAAAAGACAAAATTTAAGTGGTGACACCTTTACAAAAGACAAAATACATTTATACATGAGGAAGGAGCCATTGTAAAAGTTGTTGAAGATATTTTAGGAGCATTTATAATTATGGATGGATTTGATTTTATCAAAATTTCTTCTTGAAGTTGACAAGGTACACTTTATATTCTTTCTCTGACACTAATGTTGCATTTATGTTGATTGGTGATGACCAATTGAAAAGAAACTCAAAATTTTGCACAATTCTTCTCCATATTTTTATCTTTCTCTGATGTCATCACTTTTGAGTGGGAGAAATTGGTTTACCCTAACTATTTGAGTCTTGTAATAATCATTTATTAATACCTAGACCATGTCAGAGAAACCTACCATACTGCACTCAAGTTTAGAGAGAATATCAATACTTAGATTTAATTTCTCTATGTCCATCTCATCATTTTTATTTATTTTACATATATGGGAGAGAGAATATCAAGAAATTTTTCTCTTTTTTCCTTGCAGAGTTTTATCTCTCCCTCACTATCCAATATGGGAGACATGAAATTCTTCAAAGCCCTCAAAACATCTAGCTCCCTCATTATGAGTTCCTGATACTTATTATGATGGTGGATTATGTAATCTAAGGAATTATATTTATCTAAAGAATATTAGACACAAAATCACAATCAAATTGGAGTATTTATAACAATCCTTAACAATACAATTCTGGGGTCCCAACTAACTTGAAAGGAATTTTACCTAACTCCTACTTGTGCATGGTTGGTGAATGCATCTTTAATTTTTTTTTTGTCCTAGAACTTATCAACATGACTCAAAATGTTTGATAACTTATAGCCCAAAATTTTGTCTACTAGGTTTGATATCTTCTTGGCTGCTCCTTATTTAGGCATTCTTTCCTCCTCTTTTTTCTGCTTGAGCTTCTCTCTAAAATTCGTAACCTCAAGGGATAATTTTCCTTTTCATATGATCCATTATACTTAATGGTTGCTTGTGAAGGAGGCAATAATCTATAACCATATTTAATTGTTCCTGTAGTTTTAAGTTTGACACTGGTCTCTTTTTCTTTGGATAAATTCTTGATCAAGTCTTCAACATTGTTAGGCTCATGCAAGAACTCTCCCAACACACCTTATGATCTTATCCACTCTCATCCTATATGGGAGTAATTTGTTCAACAAAAATTCCAATCCTTCCCTTGTGACCTGGAAGTCTAAAAATATAATTGTGGAAGGTAGGATAACATGTTTTTTATAATTCCTAAAATGAGTCTTGTCAGACTCATTCAATTGCTACATGATCTCCAAAAAGGAAATTATATTTGGGATAGTTCTAGGAAGCACATGTAGTGTAACTAGGGATCCATACACCCTAATCATAGTTGCATCAGAGTAGAAAAACCAGTCACCCTAATTGTGTTTGATCCCTGCCTCTGGAAGAAGGTCCTTAGGCCTTAAAAGTATCCTCTCTTCATTTGATAATCTCCAGTCCATAGGTTGCTCAAATTATTTTAGAACCTCAACAAAAACTCTTCAAAAACTAGGAATTAGACTTGTCATAATCTTTATGCAATATGTAAGTCCATTCTTGCATTGGTAATACTCTTTTTTGTTCATCCCAAGCTTTTATCTTTATATGGGGGACCAAATGTTTATCGCACTGAACAAGATAATATAGCACGACAAAGAGTACCATTTGAAGTGGACCACATTATTATCTCCCTTAGGAGAGCTCAAAGCTCTGTGAATCTCTTCTACAATATAGCTTGCATATTCATAAGGCTTATTCACATCTTTGCTCTAGATACTAACAACTAACACCATCAAATTAATTGGCATATGTGTCTTGCAATCTATCGTCAATACTTGGCACAAGGAAAAGTACATTTTTATAAAATAATCTTCAAATATATTATATCTAAACTATTCCAATTCCACATTGTAAAATCTTCTCAAATCTATGTTTGGACCTCTAGGTCTAAAACTTGGTAACCATTTTACCCTATAGCTATCTTTGTGCCTCTGGTATTCTCTTTTCAATGCCCCTAAGTCTATTGGTAGCTAAGAATTAGGGTTTAAATTGAAAACTTTTTAAATATAAGATATATTTAGATGCATCAAAAATTTCCCATTTGTAGTACACAATTCCCTCTTCTCAAGGTTATCGTCTTGGGTTATTCCCATAATTAGGTCAACATTGATGAATACATTCGATACCACCAATCTCCCCAACCATAATATCCATATGTTACAAATAGGTTTGTTAGCTAGGATTTTTTTGAAAGCATGCTTAAAAAGGACATGTACCCTTGAACTAGAATAATAGGGTCCTTGCAATCTCATTCTTATCTATAACTCTATCTATTAGAATTCTGGAACCTTGCACCATTGTAGGCCTCTTGGATAACCTAGGAAACTGAGTCATAACGTCATCATACAACCCTATTTTCACACCCCTTGATGTTCTAACTATGGTTTTCTTTCTAGGGTTTTAGTGTTTATAAACTAGGGATTTTAAAATTTTAAAACTTTGAAGAAGATTTATGTAAAATATTGAACAACTTCCACTATTTCAGAACCCTAGTTCAACTTGAAACTCTAGCAAATAAAAAATATTTTATTTTATACCAGAACACATAGAGCTATGGAAATGCTAAAAATGTCATGAAAACCCTTGTTCGCTTTTTAATCTACAATAATTTTTCTTTGATGTATTCACTTTGTGCCTTGAATGATGAAAATAGATGTAATTAAGATAATACCCTAAAAAATTTGGTGGATACAAATCAAATCCACCACAATGTAAGAAAAGCAGAGGTGTGGAAACACTTTCCTAATGTCAAATCCACAGGGAAGAATGCAATGTAGGGCTTTTAATTTTCAAATTACAATCTAATTAAGACACACATGAAAGATTTCAGAAATAGAACAAATACACAAAGACAACTGAACAACAAATTTACGTGGGAAACCCTTTTGGGAAAAAACCCACCACACCAAGCTGAATATCTTTGTATTACAGTAACAACAATTACATACAATCAGAAATACAACTCTCTAGTATTTCACAGTAGTTTCACTGTTCAATCTCTTTCATAGAAAAAAGCTCTCAACAACTTGAAAAACTCATTACAGAATTCTTATCACATTTTGATTTTATCCTCTTGTTGATCCTTATCCGCCAATACTCCATAGAAGAAAGTTTCCATGCCTTTTCAAATTTTTTCTTGCATGCAGTTTTTCTCTAGTGCTGCAACTGATACAAAAATCCAACCGTCATCCATTTGAAATCCGCTTCCTTTGATTGGTCCAGCGGGATGCCACATAGGATGGTCGCACATTCAAAGGGGGGTCAAACTTTGTTGGCATATCGGTGAGACACTAACAGTGTCTCCCCGATGCCACAAAGTTTCTCTATCGATATCGCCAAGAGTCCCAACAGTCGGCAAGTCGTCATAACAAAAGCCACAAGTCATACCGAAACCATCGAAGTCCATTTCGTTCCTATCGGCAAGAGTTTCCCTTATCGGCGAGACTCATATCGAATGCACACAAGTCATATCGAACTCAAAGAAACCATCGACAAGACTTCCACATATCGCCAAGAACTTATGTCGAAATCTTCAAGTCATGCTGTCGTGTGTTTTCCATTCGGCATGACTATCGCTCTTCGGTGAGACTCATATTGAAGACACAAGTCACAACGATCAAACATTCCATCGGTAAGACATACCGATCTTCGCCAAGACCTCTCACCGAACCTTCATGTTACATTGATGAGAATTTGTTGTCGGAAAGACCTTCAAACTTCGCTATGAACTTTCATCAAGTTCCATCATGTCTTACCGAGTTGGCGAGACTTATCCAAGTCGCCGAGACCTTTCATCGAGCATCACCAAGTTATCCTGAAGACTGTTGGCGTGACACTTCATTCTTGCCAAGACTTTCCACTGACCACTTTGTGTTACATCGAAGTCATACTATTATCGGTAAGACTCATGTCTTTCGCCGTGACCTTTCTTCGAGAGCCCCATGTCTTACCGAAGACACCATGTGAATACTCCCGTCGGTGTGACCTAGCTTCATCACTGAGACATCTCCCCACGACCTTTATATTACCCTGATTGCTAATACTATCGGCAAGACATTTCAAGTCAGTGATACCACATACCGACAATAAACCCTTCAGCCAAGTCTCCCTGATGCCCGATAAGATCACACTGTTGCCCGAAGTTTTCCATTCGCCAAAAGGTCACAGCGAACACACAAGGTCACAACGATAGACTTGTTGGCCAGACATCAACCCTATCACAACGATATGAACATTTCAAGAGCTTCAGAACAGTTAGTCAGCCAGACATCCATGATGTCACACTGACTTTTCCTTCAAGGAGTTTTATATTAGTAAGGATTGAGGCACATATTCCAACACACAATGTCTTCACATGCTTGAATGCTCGACCAATAATAGTTGTTCTCCATTTTTGAATGTGGACTATTGATTTGTTGATGATTGATGATGATTGCAGAGATTCAAAATCCTTTTTGTGAAGGAATTTTTTTTGGTCTTTAGCACAGTGCCGAGAAACGTGTCATCATTTCGGGGACTCATGAGAGAAAAAGGAATATCTTATATGCTTCCCTAATAATGCATTCTTCTTCAAAACACTAAGAATGGACAAGACAAGGCACATGACACAATTTCAAGAGTTTGGGGGAATAAAGACCCAACTTAACATTACTTTACAAGGGTTCAAGTTAGCGTGAAAAAGAAACAATGCTCTCGACTAATATGACATGGTGAAAAATAAGTTTAACATTACATAATTGATACATTTTGGGGGCTCACGAAAAAATAATTTTCCTGTACTAAAAGCTTCAACAAAGGTTATAACTTGCATGGCTTAACTACAAGCCAATACTTGGTGCAAACTAGGATGAAGGTGGGACCACTCAATCGGATTTTCATTGGGTGACTTAAAGACTTTTAAAATGCATAAAAAAATGAATAACTTAAGCTACTAGGAAAAGAGGGGCCGATAATACACAATTAAAAGGAATTCATTAGAAAACTTAAGTTACCGTAAAAAAATAAAGCTTATCATTTGATTGGCCTCAGACCCATGCAATTCAAAAATAAATATATGTAAAAGATTATTGTTAGATTTGTGAATAACACGATACATAGGATCAAACAACAAACAAAACACCTTCTACTCAAGAACTCTGCAAAACAGAGATTTGCTAATCCTCAAAAAGAAAATACTTACAAAATGCAAAAGACTATAAAAGAGATATGAAAGCTTGAGAGTTAATTACAATGAGGGTTGAGTGCTATATAGGAGAAAAACCCTAAAAGTATAAAAGCACTCTTAAGTTTAGCTTAAGTGCATGAGGATACATTAGAATAATTATTAATTAAAGATTAATTAATTATTAGCTAATGCATGAATACTCGAACAACCCCCCCTTAAGATGAACTTAGGGAGTAGCTAAAAACACTAAAAATAATGCATGATGGGTCCCAATAAAAGAAGCTTGGTGAGGCACCCATGTACAAACAAAAGATCTCTCACAATTGGAGAAAACGAGAAAACCACATGTGAGAAAAAATCCTCTCCAAAAGAAAGAAAGGTGAATGAAGGACTGAAAAATACTTCAAATCACAGTGAAAGAATGAGAAGGCTCCAATTGAAACAATGTCCTGAAAAAGAGGAACATGTAGAACATCTTTGAAGCATGAAGCTGTAGACTATTATCAAAACATGAATGATATGGTGTTGAAATGAAGAACCTCCATAAATAAATGATGATTAGGATCAAGATAACAAGAATCTGCATGAGTGCCCCAATGGAACTACTTGAATCAAATGGAAAACAAAGGAAAACATATAGAAATCAAAGATACATATGTCAAGATCAAGGAGACTGTAATCTGTATGAGTGGCCCAACAACACTACTCAAACCATATAAAAAAAGGCAAACATCTGGAAGTTGAAGATACAGGTGGTACATGAATTTGCATGAGTGATCCCAATGACACTACTCAACATGCAAGTAAAAAATGTAGGTACCAAATAGTCTGAAGAACATTGATCACAAGAGAGACAATAATTTGCATGAGTGTCCCCAATGAAACTACTTAAATTAGACGACAAAAAAAGGAAAACATCTTGAACTTGAAGATATAAATGACACATGAAATTTTATGAGTGACCCAAAAGTGACATTACCCAACATGCAAGATACATACAAATGAAAAACCAATGGATATGTTTACAAAGGAAGTGAAAAGGGAGAAGCTGAGCTCCTCTTCAGTTTTGGTTGGTCTTCAAGACTGCAAAAAATAAAAATAGAACACAGTCCAGGGTGTTTATTTCTAGTGGGAGCCATAGGGTCAGTGGTGCTATGATCAGTCTCCAAGTGGGAGATTGTTGTTATATGGAGCCTAATCAAAATCAGAGGTTAAATTATCCTCAATTTTATTGGTGCGGTTTCCCTACAAGTTATTGAATGGGGGTTTGGAGGCAGCGTCCCCATGGCGGGGTCAAGGGGCAATGCCCCTTGTGGGGTCCAGGGGCAGCCACCCCTGAAACCTCAAATGACTTTTTTTTATTTTATAAAGGAATCAAGAGTTATTTTTTCTATTGGTTGACATAAAAAACCCTATTTTGTAACAGAAATAAGTATTGATAAAACAACTAAGGGTTAGGGTTTTCGTTGATATTGTATTGTAGCATTTACAACGGTATTGAGTTGCAAGGATTACTTGTTGTAATTGGTTCAATTTGCTAGATAATAATATTGGACTCTCTGTTGGTGGATGTAGCCCAAGTTTAGGTGAACCACATTAAAAATTATCTCTCCCTGTTATTATTTCTGTGTATTTTCATTCCTTTTTTTAATCTTTATTTTCATTTAATTTATATTTTCTGCATGCAATTCCTAAAAAAGTGGTATTAGAGCAGGTTGTGTTCGATTATCGTCTATAGGAAGATCTCATGGTTTTGTGGTAGTCTCATGATTAAGTAGGAGCAATGGCAGACAAGGGTAAATTGAAGGTAGATAAATTCAATGGGAAGAACTATCAGTTATGAAAGATGAAAATGGAGGATTATCTTTATCAAAAGGATTTATGGAGGCCGTTGGATGGAATAGCCAAGCAACCAACAACAATGACTGATGAGGATTGGAATATTCTAGATAGAAAGGCACTGGGAACCATTCGGTTGTGCCTAGCACCATCTGTGGCATTCAATATAATATAAGCAAAGACAATAGATGAATTGATGAAAGCTTTGGCTAAATTGTATGAAAAAACCTCAACCTCAAATAAGGTATTTCTCATGAAGTGTTTGTCTAATTTGAAAATGGTTGAAGGTGTATCTATGATAGATCATTTAAATGAGTTTAATATGATTACTAGCCAATTGACTTTTGTAAATGTAAAATTCGATGAAGAAGTTAGAGCCCTCTTGATATTATGTTCTTTGCCTAAAAGTTGGAATAGTTTGGTAATGGTGGTTAGTAACTTTGTTTTTGGTTCAAATATCCTGAAATTTGATGATGTTGGCATTATTCTAAGTGAGGAAATTCATAGGAAAAATCTCAGGTGGAGCCACATCAGGTAATGTTTTGAATGCAAACAAAAGGGGCATATCAAAGGAGAGAGGAAAAGGTTTTGGAATTCATGGGAAGTCACAAGGAAAATTAAAGGACAAGAGGTCCCAATCCAGAGGACAAAAGGATTGTTGGTATTGTGGGAAACCAGGTCATCAGAAGAAAGATTGCTGGTCTTAGAAGAATAAAGAAGGAGACAAACAAGAAGGAAATAAGGAGGAAAATGTGGTAAGTAATAAATTTGAAGATGTTGCTTTGATTCTTTCCCTAGATAATGTTGATGATTCATGGGTTTTCGATTCAGGGGCCTCATTTCATGCTATGCCCCATAGAAGTTATTTTCTTGATTATGTCTAAGGGGATTTTGGGTTGGTTTTTTTGGGAGATAACGAACCCTATTAGATTGTTGGAAAGGGAAGAATTAAGATTAAGTTGTAGAATGGGAATCATTGACTACTACAAGAGGTAAGGCATGTTCCAAGGCTGAGTAGGAATTTAATTTCAACAGGGCATCTAGGTGATGAAGGTTGCACAGTTACTTTTAATGATAAAAATTGGAAGGTTTCAAGAGGTGCCTTAATAGTAGAAAAAGGTATGAAAGTAGGAACCTTATATCTTTGTACAGGTCATACTGTTCCTTCTACTTTAGTTGTTGTAGAGAAAACACAAACAATTTTAAGAATAGTTGTTGTGAGTTTGCAGGAAGAGACTGAAATAGTTGCTGCAGGTTCTGTGACAACATTGTCATGTAATAGACTTGGGCATATGAGTGAAAAAGGTATGAAGGTACTACATTCTAAGAAAGTTTTACCAGGTCTGAAATGCATTAATATGGATTTCTTTGAAAGTTGTGTGTATGGAAAATAAAAAGAGAGTTAGTTTTCTCAAGGATGGGAAGCAAAAGAAAGATGAAAAGTTGGAGCTTGTGCATATAGATGTATAGGGATTGGCTCAGGTACATTCTCTCAGTGGCTCTCAGTATTATGTTACATTCATAGATGATGCAACTAGGAAGGTTTTGATTTATTTCCTTAGGAAAAAATATGATGTATTTGAAACATTTAAGAAATGGAGAAGCTTGGTTGAGAATGAGACGGGTAAAAGATTAAAATTCCTTAGATCTGATAACGGTGGTGAGTATTGCAGTAAATAATTTGAGGATTATTGTTCCTTTAATGGAATTCATAGGAAAAAATGGTTCCAAGAACTCCACAAGAAAATAGAGTGGCTGAGTGCATGAATAGGACAATAATGGAGCGTGCAAGGAGCATGGGATTGCATGTTGGACTGCTTTTAAACATGTGGACAAAGGCTATCAATACCATTGCATATTTAATTAATAGATATCCTTTAGTTCCTTTGGGATGTGGTATTCTAGAGGAAGCACAAAGAGGTAAGAAGGTGAGTTAATCTTTTCTCAAAATATTTGGATGTGAAGCATTTGCACATGTAGATTCTAAAAATAGAACCAAGCTGGATGCAAAGTCAAAAAAGTGTATTTTCATTGGATATGACATTGATGAATTTGGAGAGGCTTTGGGATGTTGAAAAGTTGAGAATTGTGAGAAGTAGGGATGTTGTATTCAATGAGAAGGTGTTGTACAAAGACCAGTTGCAACAACATGAGAAGAAAAAAAAGGATTTTGTGCTGCTGGATGATACTCTCGACCGTGATGTTCCAATGGTTCCTCATGCTCTGCAACAACAAGAAATACCACAAACTCCAGTGAATGTTAGACAGTCAATAAGGCTAAGTAGACCTCCTGAAACATTTTATCCCTCTTTGTATTCTATTTTTTTAACAGATGTTGGTGAACCAAAAGGGTATGATGAAGCTATGCAGGTGGATACAAAGGTTCAGTGGGAGCTTGCAATGAAAGAAGAAATGGACTCCTTGTGGAAAAATTAGACTTGGGAATTATGTAAGTTTCCTATAGGTAAAAGGGCTTTACCAAACAAATGGGTTTATAGGATGAAAGAGGAAGATGGAGGTAAGAAAAATTTAAAGCCAGGTTAGTTGTCAAAGGGATTTGCACAGAAAAAGGCATTGATTTTGTTGAAATTTTTTCTCCGGTTGTTAAGATAACTTCTATTCGTATTGTTTTAAATATTGTGGCTGCTGAAGATTTACATTTGGAATAACTAGATGTGAAAACTTCCTTTCTCCATGGTGATTTGGAGGAGGAGATATATATGGAACAACTCCAAGGATTTGTAGTCAAAAGTGAGGAGAAATTTGAAATATGCTAACCAATTTTTTTTGATAAATTAACACATTATAACCAACACTTAGCCAACTTGATTAGCATTAGCTCCAAACAGAAAATCAAAACTTGAAAGAACGACTCAACGTCAAGAATGTGCACTCAAGATCCCATTGAGGGCAAGGTGCTAACATATGATGGAGTGTATAAATTGAGAGCTAAAAATTAACAGGCGGATAACCAGCCATGAAGAGCAATTCCACACTACCACCAAACAGTGGGGGGAAAAGATTACAATTAAAACAATTCATCCGTTGCGGCGGGAATCCACAGAGCTATGGGGATTCACCACTATGAAAGTGGGTAAAAGAGTGTTACAATCAGATTATCCACACTGGCGGTAAACCATCTAGGGGTAATTTAATGAGAAAACAATAAGTAATTACAGAATTGGAAATGGTTGGATTAGTAATGCTTAATCTCAACCTATACAAATTAAACTCTGCAAATTACAATTTACAATGATAAAGAATGAATCTAGAATGAGAAGTATGAGTTCTAATAATCATATAACACTCCAAAACTGAAATATGAGGCCAAAACTTCTGATATAAAAATCTGAGTTCTGGAAATTCTAATATGCAAATAGAAAACACCATGAAATGCTCATAACTTCATCAATATACCTTCAAATTGACTGAAACCTTTTGCAAAGGCTCTCTAGGAGTATGGCGCCCAAGAACAAGTCATAAAACAGCATCAAATCCTCCACATTTATTTGGCACAAATCCCAATGTTCTCTAAGACAGTACAACCTGGCTGGAAGGGCGATTTTGCTCTTAAAAATCAGGTTCTTTGAATTTAAGTTTCATCTTCTATGAGAAGGGTCGCCCAATGTCAACAATCACATAGCACAAATACCCAGAATGAAATAAATTTTACTCACAAAGCTGTATACAAAATTCACTTTCAGCTGTAGATGAACCAACAACTCAAAAATGATAATAAACTCCAAAATTCTTCAACAATAGGCTCAATCTGCTAATCTGGATGAGAAGCAGCAATAAAACCAATTAGGTGTTGTCTTTCAAACATGAAATTGATTGGAAATCTAGGAGGTAAGCATCCCTCGAAGAAAATCACAATGTCATTTCGACAGCATAACTTTAGCAATTAACAATGGATAATTAGCTCTTCAAACAGCAGCAATATATAAGCTTTAGTTGGAAAATGAAGCAACAAGAACTCTTCAAATTCCAAGAAGTTGAATCACTTCAACTTCCAAAAAGGACACCACCTTTTTGCCTTTTACCTTTTGAAATAATAAAATATCATTCAACTTCCCTTTTAGGCATTCATTTCATATTGCAACAATAAAGCATTTATTAAATAATTAAATGCTCATTTGACCCCTTTATGTCCCCTTCTTTAAAACAACTTGAATTCATCAAGCCTAGGCGTGGGGTACAACTTCAAGACATGAAAATTGACTAAGTCTGAAACTCAGTCCAAGGAGATAACCAAATACAATGCCCAAGCTGCAACTGCTGAATTGCTAAAAAATAGCAAACTGACAAATGCCAAACTGAACCAAGTTGATGATGATGCTTCTGCCAAAAATGAACTTACTAAAAATAGTAAATGCCAAAAATAGTAAGTTAACTTCAAAACCATCAGGAAGCCAAACTGAACATAGAACTGCAAAGGATTGAATTGCTGCTAGATAGATACTGCCAAAAGATAGACTTGCTAAAAATAGCAAACTGCTATAAATAGTAGGTTTGCACAACATCCTCTGAACGCCAACTGAGCAGTATCTGAAAGAGGAAACCCTAGTTTTATACTTCAGCTTAGCCTACGGATTTCCAGAAATAGGCTAAATCCAAAAGAAGAGTGTATGGCCAAAATGGGGACATTACAAAATTGGTGTGTAGATTGAAGAAGAGTTTATATGGCTTGAAACAAGCACCTCGATAATGGTACTTAAAATTTGATAGTTTTATGGCTGAGCAAGGCTACAACATGTGTAATTATGACCATTATGTTTATTTTAAGAGGTTGGATAATGATAGCTACATTATTTTATTTTTATATGTTGATGACATGCTTGTAGCGGGGTCTAGCATGGATCACATAAGTGAGTTAAAACAACAGTTAGCAAAATCATTTGCTTTGAAAGATTTGGTGGTAGCAAAACAAATCCTTGGTATGAAAATTTGTAGAGATAGGAAGAACAAAAAATTAACTCTATCTTAGGCTAATTGTGTTGAAAAGGTGTTGCAGAGATTCCATATGGAGAATGCAAAAGCTATTAGCACACCTTTGCCTAGTCATTTGAAATTGACTAAGGATATGTGTCCCAAGACACAAGAAGAGGAAGACAAATTTTCCAAGGTACTATATGCTTCACCTATAAGAAGTTTAATGTATGCCATGGTATGCATGAGACCAAATATTGCACATGCTATTGGAGTTGTATGAAGGTATATGAGTAATCTTAGATTGGAGCATTGGAATGTAGTAAATGGGTTCTTAGATATTTGAGAGGTACATCCAATAAACATTTATGTTTTGGGGACTCTAATACTGATTTAGCAGGTTATGTAGACTCAAATTTGGCAAGGGATATTGACACCAAGAAGAGTACTACATGTTACGTCTTTACTGTAGGTGGGATAGTGGTGAGTTGGGTCTCTAGGTTGCAAAAGGTGGTTTCTTTATCCACCATAGAGGCAAAGTATGTGTCTGCAACATAGGCAAGCAAGGAGATGATATGGCTGCAATCTTTCATGGAAGAATTGGGAAAACAACAGGCTAACAATTATCTATTTACAGATAGCCAGAGTGCCATACATCCTACAAATAATTCTGCCTTGCATTCAAAGACCAAACACATACAGTTGAGGTACCACTTCATTTGGTCAGTGTTGGATGATGGATAGTTAAGGCTGGAAAAGATACATACAGATGAAAATCTAGTGGATATGTTACAAAGGTAGTGACAAGGGAGAAGTTGAGATCCTCTTCAGCTTTGGTTGGTCTTCAAGACTGAAAACAATAAAAATAGAATATTAGGGTCAGGGTGTTTATTTCCAATGGGAGCTATAGGGTCAGCCGTGTTATGATCAGTCTCCAAGTGATTGTTGTTATATGGAGCCTAATCAAAATCAGAGGTTAAGTTTTCCCCACTTTTATCAGCTTAGTTTCTCCACAAATTATTTAATAGGGGTTTGGGGGCAACGTCCCCAAGATAGGGTCAAGGGGTAGTGCCCCTTGCGGGGTCCAGGGGCAGCCGCCCCCAAAACCTCAAATGAATTTTATTATTTTATAAAGGTGTCAGGAGTTATTTTTTCTATTGGCCAACATAAAAAAACCCTATTTTGTAATCAACATAAGTCTTGATAAAACAACTAAGGGTTAGAGTTTCCATTGATATTGTATTGTAGCATTTGCAACGGTATTGAGTTGCAAGGATTGCTAGTTGTAATTGGTTCGATTTGTTGGATAATAATATTGGACTCTCTGTTGGTGGATGTAGCCCGAGTTTGGGTGAACCACATTAAAAATTATCTCTTGTTGTTATTATTTCTGTGTATTTTTATTCCTTTGTTTAATCTTTATTTGTATTTAATTGATATTTTCTGCATGCAATTCCTAGCAACTACTTCTTGTTCAAGCTTATTGCATTTTTCTGTCTTCCGATTGATAATTTATTTCAAGCATTCTTCCTCTACCTTTCCTTGTTCAATTTCTGATTTTAGATTATTTTCCACTCTTTTTCTTTCTTCAAGCTTCATTCTTATATTTTCAACGGTCTCCTTTACATCCTTTAGTTCCTAGTTAACTTCTTTATGTTTTAACTTGAACTTCTAGATCCGATTCCTTAGTTTTTGAATGCATTCATTTGCTTCCTTGACATTTTCCTTCAGATCTTCACTTTCATTTTTTGTATCCTTTGTTCTTACTTCCTCATCCAAGTCAAATCCCTTCACCATTTAGTTCAACCTACCAAGATCTCCTTAAAGTTGTTAAACTTATTCTAATGGACCAAGCTCTGATACCAATTGTTGAATAGGACAATTGAGAGGGGGGGTGAAACAGTTGTCATAGATTTTAACCTTTAATTCAATTATTGGAACTAATATTTAAAAGTTCTGCTTAAATAAATAATCATCAAATGCCAATGTAGAAACTCAAATCCAACACATAAACACAATTAAACCATATTTATGTGGAAAACCCAATAAGGGAAAAACCATGGTGAGGATTAACTCACACTATAGAGAATATCAAAACTGATTACAAAAAGGCTCACTGCTTGAGATAAGGCTCACTTTCTAAGATAAGGATTCACTATTTGGACTCACTGTCCATAGGGCTACAACCTGAAGATACAAAAGATGGCTAACTGCTAGAATACAAAAAGTTATGGCTCACTTCCAAAAGTATGAACTGATGGAATACGCCTTCCTTGTGGTGAGTTCAGTTCTGAATGAAGCTCTATACAAGTAGTACTACTTTTCAATAGTCGCTGAATAATTCTATTATGATCTTCAACTAATAACTCAAATACACTTTATTATCTTCACCTACCTTGCTCATTCTGCTCTGCTACCCTCTCTCACTCTTTCCTTTCTGGAGAGTCTTATATATATATGTATTTTATTAATCAATTAGGTTGGAATCATATAAGGTTAACACATTTCTTATGTTGGAAAAAAATCCATAAAACATAGCTAGTCCACATAATACACTACGTCAACCAAGATCTTCGAGTATCAGAATCATAGCTTATCTCACGGTAGAAACTGAACCTAAACACCAACATATCAGACCAACCAACATTCTAGACCATATATAACAATCATCTTCGATAAGAAATAGCTTCCAGTAACTATCTCATACATTCAATACTATGTTGACATCAATGACAACCTGTTGGTATTAATGACAACCATTTGATGCAATCTAATTTCCAACACAAACTTCTGGTACCACATTCTAGGCAACTGCTTCAAACCATATAGAGATTTCTTTAATTTGCAAACTAGGTTTTCCTTACCTTTTTCAATGAAGTGCTCTGGCTAGGACATGCCAATATCTTACTTCAAATCACCATGAAGAAACATTATCTTCACATCCATTTGCTCGATCTCTAAGTCATATGGAGCTGCAAATGACAAGAAAAATTTGATAGACATTAGCTTAGCTACAAGAGAAAATATTTCTCCATAATCAATCCGCTCCACCTAGGAATATCCTTTTTTGACCAACCTTGCTTTATGCTTCTCAAAACTACCATCCAAACCAATCTTCTTCTTGAACACCCATTTACATCCAACATGCTTTCACCCTCCAGGAAAAGGTACTAGATCCCACGTTTCATTCTTCTTCAATGATTCCATTTCTCCATTCATGGCCTCCAACCAGGAATTTGAATCAGACATACCCACAACCTCTCTAATAGTCCTAGGCTCATTAGTGTTAGTAATCAAAGCATAGAAACAACTAGAATCTAACATAGAATATCCCAACCTTTTAGGTTACCACTTAGTACATGTAGACCTCCTCACAAGCTAAGGATGAGGTTCTTCATCTTCTTCAAAAATTCAGAGCTGCTTGAGCTCTCCTCATTAATAGGTCCACTAGGAGTACATAGTTCATCCTTTTCTGGTGTAAGAGGAAATTCAACTACCTCCTTTTCTGCTTCTTTCATCTCTAGCTTTAGATCAACTATAGAAAGTTTCAACTCATGAAAGATCACACTTCTACTATACAACATCTTCTATGTAACTAGGTTCCAAAGCTTGTACCCTTTCACATTGATGTCATAACTAATGAAGATACACTTTATAGCCTTGTTCTCCAATTTAGATCTCTTTTCACTAGGCACATATGCATACACCTCACATCCAAAAAATCTAATGTGTCTTAACAAGGACATCTTACCAGACCACTATCCCATAGGTGTCTTGTCCACGAGCACCGAAGTGGGAGATCTATTAATTAGATAACATGTTGTAGCTACAGTCTCAGCCTAAAACTTCTGTTCCAAACCAACACTACTCAACATAATTCTTGCCCTTTCCATCAATGTTCTACTTATCCTTTCTGCAACTCCATTTTTCTATGGAGTGTAAGGAGTAGTCTTATTCCTTTTAATTCTACGGTCCTTGAAAAATTTATCAAAATTTTCTAAACAGAACTCACCACCATTATCCATCCTCAAACACATCTTCCTACTAGTTTTATTTTCAACCAAGGTTTTAAATTCCTTGAACTGGTTGAAACCTTCAGTTTTACTTCTAAGAAAATAAACAAATATCCTTCTCGAATAATCATCTATGAACAAAAAAAAGTATATAGATTTTGATAACAAAGGAACATTAACTAGACCAAACACATCAACATGAATATAATCCAAAATTCCAAAAGGTTTATGAGGATTAGAATAAAATTAAACTTGGTGTTGCTTTCCATATATAGAATGTTTGCAAAAAATGAACTCAAGATTACAATCATCAAGCCCTTAAACCAAGATTTTATTTTTCGAGGCTTTAATCCTTTTTCACCAATGTAGCTAAGCCTTTGATGCCACAACATTGTTTTCTCTGTTGGGAGCTTCATCTCCAAAGAGTTTGTTCCCTCAAGAACAACACCTCCTTTCTCTACATGATCATATTTACTTGAATTTGTAGAAGCACTATTGCACTGTACTACATATGCATCCAGCTTATATAGAGTATCAATTCATGTACCCTTAGCCAACACCATAGAGCCTCTAGTCATTCTACAAACACCATTTGAGAAAGACACTTGCACACCAACATCATTAAGCTTACTTACAGAAAGTAAATTTTGAGCCAAACATGGTAGATGCCTCACATCATTGATTCCCTTCACACTTCCATCAACAAACCAAATCCCGACTCTTCCATGACCAACAATTTTTAGGTGAGAATCATCACCTAGATACACCCTTCACCAGCATACTTTTTCGTACTTTGAGAACCAACCTCTATGAGAGGTCATGTGAAAGGACACACTTGAGTCAATCAAACAAAGAATGTTTGATGCCTAAGTTTCCAAGCTTGCTATGAAGGCATCTGCATCACTTTGAGAAGATTCATTTTCTGAAGAATCATTTTTCTTTTTCTTCTTCTTCACCTCTTTGCAATCTTTTCGGATGTGTTTAGTCTGCCCACGGTTCCAACATTTCACCTTGGACCTCTTACCAGGAGACTTTGATCTCTATTCTGACTCGGATTTAGATTTATTGTCTTTTCTTCTTGCCTTTTTCATTTGATCTCCCTTGAACAACAAGGGATTCAGTGTCCATCTCAAAAGACTTGCTTCACATTTCTTTTGACAACAATGAAGCAATCACATCTTCCATCTTCAAAGTGGTTTTTGTACTCCTAATAGTCATTACTAGGTGATCCCATGTGTCAGGAAAGAAACACAACATGATCATGTAATGGTCCTCATCATCTATCTTTACACCAACAGACCCCAACTAAGAAATGATCATGCTAAACACATTCAAATGATATGCAATAGATGCTCCTTCTTCCATCTTCAAAGAATATAGTTTCTTCCTTAGGAATAACTTATTTACCAGAGATTTCCCCTGATAAATTTCACCAAGCTTCTTCCACAAAAGTTTCACTGTCTTCTCTTCATGGACATTCAAGAGAATTGAATCAACCAAGCATTTTCTGATCAGATCCTTGGCTTTCTAGTCCTTTGCATCCCAATCATTCTATGAGGTTGTTGATGGTTTGTTAGAGAACACTACATCCCATAACTCTCGATCCATGAGTAAATCTTCCATTTTGAGTTTCCACAACTCAAAATTGCCATAGTTGAACTTCTCAATCTCCATTCTTTCGGACGTGCTCTCCATCTTAAATTTGCAATAAGATTACAACCAAATTTCTCTACAAAACTCCCACTGAACAAGATCAACACAAAAAACCCATCTTACCCACAGGGAAAACAAAGATGGCCAAGCTCTGATATCAACTAAAAGGAAACTAGAGCGCATAATACACTTTCCTAATATTATACTTCAAGAGAGATACGAAAAACATTTCAAAACTTTGCAATTGTAGTTCATTTAAGATGCACACACATGAATAATAAAATAGACAACAATGAACAAATACCAATTTTTATGTGGGAAAACCCTTTTGAGAAAAAAGCCACACACCAAAGTAGAGATCTCTTGTATTACTGTCATTACCTTCTCCCACCATAAAAGTCATATCGGAATGTCAAAGAGACATAAAACCTTGTCTCTCTGAATTCCATTTGTTACTTCGACATGCCTTCGGCTTGCATCTTCAAGACCCACCAATTACTTCATGCACCATATAATCAAAACCCTGTTTGATCTCTACCATTCTCTGATGCAAAGTGAGTAGGGAAGTACACCAAACTTAGATGACAGAGGTTCTCTTGTGAATGCTTCTCTCAAATACTCTCATCAATACTCCTCCAAGTCATTGTTCCCTTATAAGAAAAACCCAACTCACCAAGGGTCTTTGTACTTAAAACTACTTAGAGGCTTATAACCACTTAGAACATGCTCTAATAGAACAAACACAAAGCATCACAACCTGATTAGCACTTAGGAAACCCCATGAGTTCATTACTCATACTGTTAGGCCCCTTTACCCTCAAATGCTTGTAGCACTGCTTGGTAGGATAGTCTAATTAAAATCCACCTACAAGCCTATATTAGGTGCAAACTACTGAATTTATGCAACTATGATATTCCTCTACAAGACCCCAAAGTCTTACTTCTTGACAGTGGATGGAAGAGCAACCATGGACCATTCTATTGCTGTCCCCAAGAGGCCTAATTGATTGAACTTGATTGGTTTTTAGTTACCTAGGCTCTCCCCTTCTCCCCAAAGACTTGTTTCATCCTAAAAGCTATTTACAACCATTCCTATCATTTCTAAGTGCCACCTTGAACAAAATCTCACAAAACAAGCAAAAATTAGACTTTTTCTTTACAAACTAGGCTTGTCACATGAGGATGCCAGGCCTAGATCAGTGTATAATCTCCTCCACACAATAGGCCATTCTCCAAAACCTCACAAATGTGAAAATATACATAAATAACTTCCATCCCACAAAGAATTAGCAACTTTATACTGTGGGAATGTAAGATAGAAGCATTTTCAGCCAAAACCCTAGTTTTCAAGGTTTCTAGACCCGTTGCTTCTAAAATGAAGATAACTCCTTTAATACCTGATGAAAATTCACCAAACCACTTTCAAATGAAATTAAACACTTCCCTCTTTCCAACCATAACAAGGTTGAGCCTGTATAGACTGTACAGAGGCCATACTACATATGCAAACAATGAATTTGTATGAAAAATTTCTTGAAAATAGAGTATATGTACATTAGATCTCCAAATAGTTGAACATAAAAAATGCCTCAACCAAAAGAGGCTTATTTCAACCTTTCCCACACCTTCCCAATGTCCTCCAATAGAATTTTGAATTAGGTGGATGTTGGAAACTAACCTTTTTTCATTTAGACCCCTAATTGCCTAGTTAAGGCAATTGACTACTACTTCTCATAAGCCTGATTGAAATGAGGCTTCAAATGTGTATTCAAAGGTATAAAAGATACCAAAAACACTTCAAATTATTAAGGAAACTCCCCTCAAGGACCTGGTTACAACAAGTCATTTTTATTCTTTAGTTTTCCTAGATGAACCAAGCTTACATGGTGAGGAAGGAGACCTTGTTCTTAGAACAAGACTTGACCCCAAACCCAAAACTTGTTACAAAACATGAAAGATGGTTCTTGGAACCTTATTACATCTCAAACTTCTTGACAAAAAAAAACAAACAAGGCCTCCAAGAGGCATAGAGACCCCGAGGTGCTCTTGCACCATTCTCCATTCCCTTGCCAGGTATAGACGGGGTCCCACCATAGGTGCTACAGGCTAGTAGACACCATACGATCAAAAAGATCATAGCCGTTACCATCATTATCATTTGGTTCCACCTTATTGGCATGTCAGGGGGACCATCATCTACGTCCTAATGATATGGAAAAGTCTCATTGACGAGTCTCATCAAAATGTTGAAGGGATGATATGATGACTCCTTTCGATATCACGAAGTCTCGCCGATATGTATCTGTCTCCCCAAAGAAGCTTTACCACCAACCCGTCATTCATCAAAATATCGAAGGGACATACAAGTGACTCCCTTTGATATTGACTTGTCTGTTCGATGAAACACTTCTTGCAGTTTATCAGTATGTTGAAGAGACTATTCATTCAGTTCCACCAATAGTTACTTGTTTCGTTGATGAAGCTTTGGATGATACAAACACTGAACACAACTAGTGATAAGCCAAGTGCTTGTCGAGGAGACTTGTCACTTCATCCCATTGAACTAAACCTATCAACCTGATGGACCTGAAGTTGATGCCTTATATGCCAACAAGTTTGAGATATTTTTCTCAACAAGCCCTAGTTGTGAGCCTTTTTGGATAGTGTGTCATATTTTGGCAGTGAGTCCTTGTACCAACTTAGTAATTACTTATATTGTGAGCTAATCCTCACTGTGGTTTTTCCCTCATTGGATTTTCCACATAAATCTAGTGTTCTCTTATGTATGGTGTTGTTATTTCAATTTTTTTTTATCTACATTTCATGTTTAATCACATTAATAGAATAAGGGTTTAATGAATGCATGTGGATTTGATTACTATTGAGGGTTTTTAATGTTTTAATTTGCTACAACTGAATCAACCCCCCTCTCAGCTGTCTTGTGCATTAAACAATGCACTCATCAAATAATGTCAAGTTCACTGAACTTTTCCTGCAAAAGACTATTTGCAAACCCAATTTAATTCTTGTAGACATCCAAAGCCTTATTGAACTTGTTCCTCCAAGTGTACTTCAAAATTTTTAGTTCACATACAATTTTCTATTAGGTTGAAAAGAGCCCAATGAAATTGACCAAGTTATGACCATAGATGTGGAAATAACACTTGATACCAGTTGTGTAGGGAAACACTTAGGAATTAACTGAAAGGATTTTGATTGGTTTAGACAAGAAATCTTACAAAAGACTGAAAAAAACCCAAAACCCACAAGAGCATAACTTCATTTTTTCCAATCCTCACCAAATTTAAACTCCAAATACCCATCTCTTGATTTGTACATGTTCTCTTGATACCAAGATGTATTCCTTGGTACAGGCGATCTCTTAGGAGGAGATGGTTAATATATACACATTCTCTTGATACCAAGATGTATTCATTGGTGCATGTGATCTCCACAGAGGAGATGGTTAGATCATGTTGTCATGATAGGTTCTTGATTTTATGGTTGGAGCTTTGACATTGATCTTGGTGGTTCTCTTTGAATTGAGTACATGATCATTTTCTTGATTACTTCATGATGGTGCTATGTTGCATTTAGAGTTTGGAATGTATTGGTCAATTATAGGTGCTCATGGATACTTGGAGATGTGGGTTAGGTTGGAGTTCTCTTGTGATTAGAGACATTTTCTTGAGATGGTTTCTTTTTGGAGGTTTCAACAAGAAGAATGAGGAGCTTTCACCTGGCTAAGGACGTGAGTTCATGATGGACCTATAGAAGAGATTGTTCTTCGAGTGAGTCATGTTGACTTGGTTATCCTGGAGGAGCATTCTCATTCCCCACTCTTGGTCTATTTAGTAGTGTATCATTTGAGAGGTATTTTCCCATTATTTATTTTAGATGTGTTAAGTTTCGTGCTTTGATTTCTCATGGGATTGAGTAGAGTCATGGCGATTGATTTTGGAGTCACAATTTATTATTGTTTAGCATGAGTTTATGATGATTTATATTTTATTGATATGGATCTTGAGTTATGGATAGTTGGTTTTGGAGGATTCATTTTGAGGGATGTTTGGCATGGTTATCTCCTTGTGCATTTGAGTTTATGTTATCATTCATTGATGAAGAGTTTAGGATATGGTTTATGGGATGATTTCCTTGGTTTAGGAATGATTACTTTGAGTTTGATGATCTTGGTTAGAGAGGCTTACATCTATGTTGGAATTTATATGATTTATATGTTGTTTGATCTAATAGATTGAATGTTGTTCTGGGTGTTGAGGATTCTAATCTGGGTTTGTTAGGAGATCATACTTAACACAATGTAACACTTTTGAGGTGTTGGTAGGACATATTATGGTTTATAGGTTTTATCTCTTCATGGTTCCTTCCTGGAGGTTCACGTTCATGTGATTTGGGAGGTGTTGGAAGAATCAATAAGGAGATATCTGGTATGTTGTCATTGATGCCAACATTGTTTGGTGACTAATTATCTGCCCATCTGGTAAACTGTGTCTATGCTACATTGATCTAGTAATTTGGTCTAGAATCACTCTGAATAGAATATTGGCTCATATATTTTTGGTTATATTATTCAAGTCTTAAATACAACTTTGGCCAAGAATTCAACAATCTAGGTGTTATCAGCTGAAATTGCACCCTTATTAAGTTGCAGAACTTGACACTTCAGAGAAACATGGGGAATTTTCCAGGTTGTGGGTCACGTAAAAATGGAAAAGAACCTCTGGAGAAGGCCGAATTCCTATGCTAGAAGTATCACCTAAACTACTGATTTTTGTAAGGAAAAGGGAGAGGGAGTGCATACAAATGAAAACTAAACCCTATGGTGATACACCGAACTGACATGAATCATGAAATAAAATAGATGAACATAATCCTGGAGAACTAAAAATAGTAATTTCATTTACTCAACATAATTTTGTGAACTTATGCATAATTCATGAAAAGGCTTAATCTGCATATACATTTTAAGAAGGAAAGATGAATTTCACAACTTTAAAGTTCAAATGCAGATTTAGAAAACATAGTTCTAAACTTACATAATATGAAAGAAAAATGAAAGTAGTATGAACACTAACACTGGTTTCCAAGGTAATCTCTGTACTTTATACTCCAAATTCCAAATGAGTTACAAAGCATACATCAACTGAGAAAGGATTTGAGAAAAATCACTAACTCTCTAGAATGCATAATTGGAACTCCTTTACAAAGAGGAAAAAAATGCCATATATACAACCAAAAGCCTAAAGTGTCGGCCCCTCCTTTAGGGTTTTCCAAAAATATCAGCCTCCAGAAAGATCCGCCCTTAGATCTTTTGAATCAAGTTACTTGGTGCAGGAGCACCTAAGGAACAACAGGCAGTTTCTTGGGTAAATAAGAAATCTAGAAGGGTAATTTTGTTTTTTTTTCATAAAGGTCATGTTGACCATTGTGTAGTTAGATTAGAGGTGTTTTTGATCTTTAGGAAAGAAGTTGTCAAGAGATGAATAAGTTTAGAAGCTCATCTTGCTGAGTTTTCAAAAGTTGCCAAAGATTGAAAAAAACAGGGGATTTTATAGTTTTTACCATTAGGTCATCAGTAGGTTTGAAAAAAAGAGATTAACTATTTTTGGATCCTATTTAAGATGTGCTTCAACCATGGAACAGGGTTGGAAGCGTGGATGTTATAGTGAAATTTGTGAAAGTGAAGAAAGACAACATTCTGTGCTACATTTTTTGATTTTTGCATCTAAATAGAGATTTAATGGATTAGGACTACTACTGTGTTGATTGTAGGATGTTGTGTTGTTATCATACAATCTTTTTGTAACATTAATTAGCTTCCTTGTTCAATTTTTAGGCACTTTTTGTAAATAGTTTAATTTTACCCTGTTGCTAGTTTGAACCAGATAGGTTTTAGGAAATGGAGTGCTAGAGCACTTTCCCACCATACAAACTATACGACCCTTTGGGAACAGAGCCTAGAATCCATGCTTGTAAATATGGTAGGTTTTAGGGCTTGTGTGTGTGCAGGAGCTGCTAGCAATGTTTTGCCTTAGGCGAGCCAGGCAGAGTCCAACTAGGGAAGACAAGGAGTGCAAGGCACATAACTTGCAGGGGTGCTAAGGTTTTGGAAAAATTCCTTTTGGAGAATTTAGCTGAGAGTCTTGGCAAGGCCTGGTGGTCAAGAGGAGGCTCCATCAACCCATTTGGTGTGAGAAAACTTTGATAGTTTTGAAGCAGCATGGAAAAGGCTTGTAAACCCTAGTTCTTGACCATTTTTGAGTAAGGGCAGTGTACGGACAGTATAGAATCCTAACCCCAAAAATATTTAAGGTATGGGCATGGGAAACAAAAACCCCAAGAAAATAACCCAAGTCATTTGGAAGGTTTTGGAGTAAATTCCATTTTTCTCGGGTTAGGAGGCCTAATTGGGGCTCTAGGCTTGTAGCCTTTTTGAACCCTAGGAGAGGGTTTGGTGTGAGCGATGGAGAATTGGTGATTGGTGGATGATCAAGAACCCTAGAGAGATGGTTTTGAAGCATTGGAAGACATCACACATGCCTGCATCAAGTTAGTGGAGCTTGGAGGTTTAGTTATCCTTTAGGAAGATTAAGGGCTAAGGAGAGAATGGCAGAGAGAGCACCAAGATTGGCTTGGTTAGGGAAATGGAGATGATAGTAGGGTTGGCCAGGAGAACTAGGGGTTCCTAACAAGCATTAGGGCCTATAGGTTAAGAAGGTGGAGAGTGACACCAAAATGGGATTGCTAAGGTGAGACCCAGAGCATGGGATAGTGAGTGTTCCATCCAACCCTACCCTATCATTACTTCTGCATTAAATGTGTATCCCTTCTGTCCATGTCGGTGAAAAAAATCACCCTCAGGAGTGGCCTCCAGATCTTTTGCAACAATCACATTAACTTGTAGCCCTCGTGTTCGCCCTCGAAACTTGTTAGAGATGCTTTGAATGTTTCTAAGTGTTATCATAAATGTCGATCCACTCTTTCTAGTTGACAACCTAGCTGTTCTTGCGGTCTCCTCCTTTCTGTTCTAGACCCTTCCACAAGTTGACCCTCTTTGAGAAGCAACATCAGGCGCTCTCTGAACTGAATTCACAAGCCCCAATCATACATCAAATCAAAGTAGATCCATTTCATTTATGCTCTGTTGATCCTCCTAGCACCAGCCAAGCTGCCAACGGTTCGCCTGTAGCTTCCTCTGATTGGTTGAAAAAATTCCACGTGAGATCACCAGACGGTCAAAGGTTATTCCTGCAAAATCACATGTCGGTGAGACACTAGCCATGTCTCCCCGATGCCACAATGCTCCACAATAGTTATCAGCATAACTTAGCACTGTCGGTGAGACGTCATAGCGAGCTGCAAGAGTCATATCGATATCCCCTTTGTCATCCCCTAGACTATCGACAAGATATATCGCTTTCAGCAAGAGGTCTTGCCAAAATCACCTGACAGTAGATAGCATTCCAACTAGACCACTGGAAAGAGTCTCAACAATTCTCAGCACGAACACACCCATCGATAAGACAAACAAGTCGGGACAAGGTCTCAGTGAGCTCCTATCGGTTACACCGAAGAGTTAAAACCATCAGCGAGACATCATGAATTGGCAAGATATCATAGAGAACGAAAACCCCTTGGCTAGGAGTCTTACCAATATCCATATACCCCTTCAGCAAGACCACCACAGGTCGGAAAGAAATCATACTGATCCCCCAAGAATTATACTGCTGTTCTCTTCCGTTGGCAAGACATCCGCATTCCGCAGGACATTACAACGAGCTCAAAACACTACGCTGAAGGCCCCATCCTTCGGCGAGACTCCTGTGAGTCGGGAAGACTTTACCCCAAACTCCAATTCTTTCGGTGAGACTCCAACGAGTCGGCCAAACTTCTCCCCAATGCCGGCCGCTTCAGCGAGACTCCCATGTGTTGGTGAGACCTTACATCAAAGTCAAAACATTACATCGAAGGCACCATCCTTTGATGAGACTTCATCGGGTCAGTAAGACATTATGCCAAACCCTTTATCTTTCGGCGAGCTCAGACCATGTCGGGGAGACCACCAGCGGTCAGCGAGAGGTTATGCTGATAAAAAATCCTTTGGCTAGAATTCCGCCTTTTGACGAGACATTACAACGAGCCCCAAACTTCTCCCCAACGCCGACTGTTTCGGCGAGACCATTGGTCATTGGCAAGACATGACGCTGAAGCCACAACCTTTTGGCGAGACTTCATCCAGTCGGCGAGAGATAGAAAAATTCATGGTGACCAAAATGTCTCAGCGACCTGAGGATTTCAAATGAATATAGCACAACAGCCAGTCGGCAAGACAACTGGAGGGTCTCACCGACTTTCTTCTTTGAGGAGTTCTATACCAGGTTCGATTGAGGCATACCATCCAACAAACTTCCTTGTGAAATAGAATCAGATGTATGATTTAACCCTTGATGCAAATGCTCCTCCATTTGGCCTTCACGAACACTTGAAAACATAGGTTCCCTTGCGTGATTGAGCCTGCAGGTGAAAATCGGGTAACACTAGGTCAAATGAGTTGAAAGTTATAAGTGTTAGAAGTTCAGCTTACAGTTTTTGGTATGATCTTCTTTTGGCTGACTTGAACATGTGGTGCATACTTCATGGAGGTTTAAAGAGTTCCTTTTAGGTCCAAACTAAATCATGTCTTGCATCTTTTGTTTAGAGCAACAAAGAATTTTTTTTTTTGAAGCCGAAAAGATATTTTGAGTTGAGTATGCTTACATCCAATTAGGTTGACCTAATTGATGTATGGAGATGTATCCGTGTATATATGAAACATCCTTGTATTGAATAGATATAGATGTACACATAGATACATAGAGATAAAGATGATAATAAGTGATGATGCAAGATGTGTAAAAAAGTGATATGGTATGAAGACAATGGTAGTTGTTGATAGTTGTTCTATACTTGCAATCTGATGTAGGATTTTCTATCTTCTAGAGCTTAATTGGAAATGTACTCAACACTTAAAAGGAACATTCCATTCAGTTCATATACTTGGTAGTGATCCATATCTTTTTATATTTTGGTAGTAAGCCATATCTTTTTGTACTCTAGCTGTGAGCCTTTCAAGGACAGTGTGTCTTAGTAGTGTGCCCTGCAAATTTTTATGATCGATTATAACATATTGTGAGTTAATCCTCACTGTGGTTTTTTCCATTTTGGGTTTTCCACGTAAAAATCCTGGTGTCTATGTGTTGTGTGATGTTATGATCCCTTGCATGTTTTTACTTATAGTTGTAGCTAGATATGTTTTAATAATTGGATGGTTAGTAATCAAATAATTTAGTAGAATACTGATTCACCCCCTCTCAGTATTCTATGTATTCAACAATTGGTATCAGAGTTTGGTTCATTTTAAGAAGCTTAAAAAATTAAGGAAGATCTTGAAGTTTGAACACACAACTAGAAAAAAGTATCATGTTCCTCCAGAAGAGATTTTTGCAACTAAGTAACTCCATGTTGCTCTTGAAGATCTAGACAAAAGTGAAAATGAGAAAGAATCTCCAAAGGAAAACTTAAAAGAAGCAAATGAATGCATCGGGAAATTAAGAGAAAAAATCAAGAAATTCAAATAAAGGCATAAAGAAGTCAGTGATTAGTTGGAAAAGGAAAATGAGGAAATCACTGAACTAAAGCTAAAAGTGGAATAAAAGAAAAGAATTGAAGAATATCAGAAAGTTGAAATCCAAAGAAAAATTGATGAATGCACAAAGCTTGAACAAGAAGTGGTAACACTAAGATATGACTTAGTAAAGGAAAAATATCATGAGGATAAATTCAAAGCAAGAGCCACAACGCTTGATGAATTGATTGAATTTTAGAAACTCTATAAGGATAAAAGTGGTTTGGAACTTGAAGAAGGACAAATCTCAAAGGAAAATCAAACTCCTAAAAAAGTGGACAATAAAAGGAAGACTCAAAGTAATGGAAGGCAAATCAAGAACCACATAAGCAATACCAGAAGGATTCCTATCAAACAACCTAATGCTCAAAGGTACCCATATTTTAATGGAATTTGTTTTTCATGCAATAAATTTGGCCATAGAGCAACCTAATTTAGAAGTAGAATGAATCAAAATGTTGGATTCTTTGCTAGACAATGCTTTGCTTGCAATAAATTTGGACATAGAGCTAAGTTGAGTGTAGAAGTTAGATAATGATGAATAAATTCAATATTGGTAGAATGATTCAATATTTTTAAGGTTACTGCTACACATGCGATACCTTTAGACATAAATCTATTTAGTACAAATCAAGGTTAAATGAAAATTAGTTTGGTCAGAAACATGTATATTACACCTGCAGTAAATTGGGACACATTTCAAAATTCTACAGAAGAAAAAATGAGAAGAAAACTAATCCGAATCAAAGGAATAAAACTATGAATAAAATTGATCCTACTGAGGTTAAAAGGGATATGGAGAAAATTTGGAAGAAAAAGGAATAACTTGAGAATAAGGATGAATCAAATGCATCTATATCTGCATCTAGTGTAGATACTTCTAAAAACTAAACCCAACAATGGTTTTGGGGGGAGCAGTGATAGAGAAATATAACAAACCCTCGATATAAGAGGTGTCAAGTAGTGACATGAGGATATATGATGTAAGGTGTCATTCTAAAGATGTTGAAGAATTTTTCAACAAAAAATATTAAAAATTGGAGAATTGTGGAGCTTTAGGGTTTATAGTGTATTTTACAAATTTTTTTATCAACTTTTGAAGTTGGAATGCATTTAATGCAAAATCAGGGAAATTTTTTTAAGACAAAGTGAGAGACTAAGTTGAGTTAAATCAAAATTTCACAATTGGGAAGATGCAGAGTGAGCTAAAGAGATTTGGAAGCGATTCAGAGAAGTTGGTATCAAAACCTAGTTTTCAACGAAGCTTGAAAATGTATTTACTATTATCTGAACTTTGTGGGTTTTAGTTGAAGAAACCTTGCATAAGCATATACAAGTAGTTTGAGGAAAAAGAAATTGCCACTCCCACTATTGTGGAAGTCTTTGAGAGACCCCGACCTAAATTCAAAAGGTATTCCTAGAAAGTTAGAAGAATTTAACCACCAAGAACTTAGGGATTAATGGATGGATGAATTGAAAGGAGATAATCACTCAGTAAAACATGAATATGAAAACCTATTGTGGAAAAAGCTGGATGTTTGGAACTGGTTCCCAAAATTTTCCAATGAGATGGATGCCAAAATTGTTAGGATGACACTTACTAGGATACATGATAAGTTTGTGTGGGCAAGCATAGCTAGGTTAATCACCAAGGAAGTAATCCAAGCCGTAACTGGTCTCTATGCCATTGGACCCATACCAATGCTAAAAGATATAAAAAATGATGTGGTCATGAAGCTAACTGGAGCCACATATGATAGGAGAGATCTGACTACGAAATCCATCACAAAACTAGCCATAAGATATGTTGTTATGATTAGCCAAAAAATATACTTTACCAACTGAGGCAATTTTGTGTCTGCTACAACAATTCATACTACATATGAAATGGTAGTGAATTGGAGAGATTATGATCTGTGTGAGTTGCTCTGAATACAACTTATGGAGAATCTAAGCTTGATTAAGTGAAAGAAGCACTCTTTCTAGTTTGATCGGTACATTGGTAGTTTGTTTGTTGTTCTACTTTATGAGGGAGTTATTGGGAAGGAAAAACATTATATGGGAGTGCAACAGGTCGGTTGCAAATTAAATATTTGAACACTTGCATAGTCTTGGAGATTTCAAAGCACAAAATAATTCTTTGACTCATTCTTTTTATTTTTCCAGAATGATATGCATGAAAGAGATAGGGTTCCCAGAAGCCTAGTGAAGAAGTATGGAAAGGACATAACTTTTCTTGTAACCACTGATGAATGCATCATGGAAACAGTTGAACCCAAAAATCTCTACATAAAACCTCTAGGATATGAGGTTGATGAACAAATTTCTAAGAGGTTCATTGAAATATTGTTAAGCAGTCCAAGGTGTAAGGAAACTTTCAGCCATTGTATGACAATTTCCACATAACCCAAAAGAGATAACAATGCAAATAAGCGCTCAGAATCCACATGCAAGAGAATATACAGCATACCCATCAAAGATGACACAAGATATACCCTAGGAAAACCCTGAAGAGGGAAAAAACTAGCCTCCAAAATCATCCATACTCCATCATATTAATCAACCATGAAGCAAATACAAGAGTTACAATGAACACTTCTGAAGCATCAAGCCCTCCA